>BQMB01000752.1:0-175526 GCA_027943415.1 Closterium sp. NIES-67
TGATTAATTAGATAGGGAGCCCAAGGCTCTATAAGTACATGGCAAGGTGAGAGAGAATGGATGAAGGGAATCGAGGGGAATCCCCATTGGGATCTCCAGAATCTCCAATTGGGTAATTGGAGATTGGGAGGATCACAATTGGATGAGGTTGGGATTTGTGAGTACACCCCAACCCACTAGAATATTCCTAACCTAAACTAGGATATAAAAGTACAAATACAAAAGTGGGATTTGCAATCTATTTCTAACACCAGGCAGTGGGAGCAGTCTTGATGCAAGACCAGGGGACCAATCGCCTACCTCAGCAAGAAACTACATGGGGCAGAACTAAACTACCCGATACACGACAAGGAGGCCCTTGCTATTATCATCGCCTTCAAAACCTGGAGATGTTATCACGAAGGACGACAAACAACCGTCTACACCGACCACTGCAGGCTGAAATATTTGAAGGCACAACCAATCCTTCTCCAGGCGGCAGGTCCGGTGGATTGACTTCCTCGAGACACACAACCACTATGACATCGTGTACAAGCCCGGCCACAAAAACAAAGCAGACGCTTCAGTCGGCCTGCACACGTTGCCGCAATCAAGGTCGAAGGGATGAACCCAGTCCTTAAGGAACTATTCACACACGGGTACGCGATCGACCCCGAAATTCCTTTGGCAGCAAAACGATACCTGCTACAGTGGGACAGTGACATCGCATACCGGAAGGGATCAACGAAGATCTGGGTTACCAATTACCCTCCTTTGTGCCAGTTACTACTCGAAGAATACCACGATGTCCTATACCTGGGACACTTCGGTTGCAATAAGACGCTAACCGGTACTACAAAGCGCGACTACTTGGCCCACATGGCAGCCGACGTCCAGCAATTCGTCACCTCGTGTGCTACATGTCAGCAGATGAAGAGCAGCAAGCAGAAAATGCAGGACTGCTACAGCCTCTTCCTGTCCCAGAACACCCATGGCAAGTGGTTAGCCTGGATTTCATCACCGGATTACCAACAACCACAAGCGGTCATGACGCAATCCTCGTCCTTATCGACAAATTCTCCGAAATGGGACACTTCATCCCAACACACACGACAGCACGCAACGAAGAGACAGCATAATTATTCATTCGCTACATCATCTCACAACATGGCATTCCAACCACACTCATCTCCGACCGAGACCCCAAGTTCACCAGCAATTTCTAGAAGGAACTGATGTCTCTGCTCAGGACCAAACTCGCCATGTCATCCGCCTACCATCCGCAGACAGATGGACAGACCGAGCGCCTCAACCAACTTGTAGAGCAACTCCTCCGCGCAACATTCAAAAGCGAAATCTCTAAATGGGACTTGTACCTGCCCGTAATGGAGTTTGCCTACAACAACAGCACTCATGCCGCTGTAAGAAAAAGAGTTGAAATGATTGATTAGGTAAGGAGCCCAAGGCTCTATAAGTACATGGCAAGGTGAGAGAGAATGGATGAAGGGGGAATTGGAGGGAATCCCCATTGGGATCTCCGGAATCTCCAATTGGGTAATTGGAGATTGGGGGATCACAATTGGGTGAGGTTGGGATTTGTGAGTACACCCCAACCCACTAGAACATTCACAACCTAAACTAGGATATAAAAGTACAAATACAAAAGTGGTATTTGCAGTCTATTTCTAACACACCCCCATAGACTGCAAACCCGTCAAGGAGCACATAGCCCCATGGAACGGAGAAGGCGATGGTGGTCAGCCTTGCCGAGAGCCTTGGTAAAGAGGTCGGCGAGGTTGCAATCTGAGGCGATGTACCGTACCGTCAGCTGGTCACTCTGAACAAGATCTCGGATGAAGAAATGACGAAGTTCGATGTGCTTGGTGCGAGAGTGGAACACAGGATCCTTGGTGAGATGAATGGCACTCTGGTTGTCACACCACAGGGTGGGCGACTGCTGGGGGTAGCCTAACTCAGCGAGGAGAAAGGAGAGCCAGCGTGCCTCTTGAGCAGCCATTGTGCCCGCGTAGAGCTCGGCCTCGCAGGACGACAGGGAGACTGCAGAGGACCGAGTGGAGCGCCAGCTGATGACTCCGCTACCAAGGGTGAAGCAGTACCCTTGGGAGGAGCGTCTGTCAGTCTGGTCATCGGCCCATGAGGAGTCTGTGTATCCCTCGAGCTTGACTGGAGAGGTACCACCAAGAGTGAGGATGTGAGACTTGGTGGCTTGTAGATAGCGGAGGACCCTCTTGGCTGCAGACCAATGCGAGGCAGTGTAGCGTCCGGGGGAGACGTACCGAGAGAGGACACTAACCGGGTAAGCCAAGTCTGGTCGAGTGCACATCATGGCATACATGAGTGAACCGACTAGCTCAGGGTACGGGTCCTTGCAGGCGTCAGGAGAAGGAACTGGAGGGGCCGTGAGCTGATGCTGTAGTGGGAGTGGAGTGGAGACAGAGTTACTGGAGTCCATGTCGAACCGCTTGAGAAGGTTGTCGATGTAGGACTCCTGGGAGAGGGTGATCGTGCAAGCCTGGCGGTCACGAGTGATCTCCATCCCCAGGTAGTTCTTGAGGTCACCAAGATCCTTCATAGAAGGGCGGAGCTGAGAGCAGACTGGACAGCTGCCATGTCGGCTGGATCTCTGGCGCTAGAATGAAGTCGTCGACTAGACGAGGATGTAGAAGGCTCGGAGGAGTGACGAACGAAGAGACTGGAATCTGAGGCAGAGGGATGGAAGTCAAGTGCGAGGAGGACTTCCTTCACCTTGTTGTGCCACTCACGAGGAGCCTGCTTGAGGCCATACACTGGGCGCTTCAGCTTCCACACTGTGTTGGCAGGTAAGTGCCAGGAAACCCCGGTGGGCGTTCCATGTGAACATCCTCCTTGAGCTGGCCTTGGAGAAAGGCGGAGGAGGCGTCCATGGACTTGATCTCGAAGTTGCCGCGAGCGGCTATATCAAGAAGAGCGCGCACAGTCGGGAGCTTGGCCGTGGGCGAGAATGTTTCGAAGAAGTCCGAGATACTCCCCTTCTGGGTGAAACCTTCGCCACGTATCGTGCCTTGAAACAGTGGAGCTTCGCCTGGGAGTTGTTTGACTCGGAAGATCCATTTCCGCCGACGATGTTGACACCGGAAGGGGAACAACATCGTCAAAGCTGTTGTTGCGAATGAACGCCTGTTCTCCACATCCATTGCTGCCTTCCACTCTTCTATAAGGCCCCGAGAGAGCTTCCTCTTTTGTGCGAGGAGTCGGAATGGTCGGGTTCTCGGTGAAGTTGAGGGAAGGGCCAGTCAGTAATGTCCGGGAAGATGTGAGAGAGAAATTGGCAGACCGCGTGAAGGTCAAACAGCTCCTCATGCCTGTCCTCCAGAAGTGCACGGGGGGAATACGGATAGGAGGGGAACATCACCCCCGGCAGGAGGAGGCGGGGTGACCGAACACCGGATGGAGAAGGCGCGCTGGTCCCCAGGCGAGAGGCGAGCCGGTCCCTTGGAACGAGTGCGACTAGAGACCGGAGACGAAGGCGGCTGCGGTGGACCGAGGGACTGGCGCCTCCGATAGGAGACTGGTGAGCCGGGCTCGACGCGCGGGGAAGGCGGAGCAGGAGGAGGTGCCGCTCGGAGGATACTGGGAGGCCGGGTGAGACACGCCGGACGGAGAAGGCCCCGGAGAAGGGCAGCGGCCGGAGGTGGGGCATCGAAGTCTGCCCAAACAAGCGTCGGGGAGGTGGAGGAGGCTCGCCCGGGTCGCAGAGTGGAATGGGCGTGTCTCATCGGAAGACGACATCACGGCTGCGAATCAGCTGTCTGGTGATTGGGTTGAGGAATAAGTAGTCTGGGGAGTCGGAGTTGTGCCCAGGTACATGCAGGTCTGGGTTTTGGGACCAAGCTTGCCACCTTGCTTCCTGCGCGTGTGGGGGCTTAGCAACACATACGCGGTACACCCCCAGACGCGTAGAGAGCGGGGAAGGCGTGACCCAAGCCAGAGAGCGGTAGGTGTGGTGTCGGGCCGGTGGGGATGCGGATAAAGATTGTAGAGGAGTGCCGCATGGAAGAGGGCATATCCCCAGAGTGACCGTGGTGCGTTGGCGTGACTGAGAGGCAGCGAGCGATCTGAACCAAGGTGTGGTTGCGGCTCTCTGCAATGCCATTCTGCTGCGGGCTTTCGGGGAGCGTGAAGGTTTGCCGAATCCCTTGGGCCGCACAGAATTTATCGAGTTTGCCATTGCGAAATTCTCCCCCGCCATCAGAATGGAGGCACTTCAGAGGAGTGCCGAACGTGACTTGAGCCTGGCGCACCCACGCCATGATGACATCAGGTGCCTCCGCCTTGGTATGCAGGAGGTGCACAGAAACATACCGCGAGTGGTCATCGACTAGTGTAAGAAAGTACCGATGACCGCCTGGGATGCGACTGGAGCTGGCCCCAGACATCCATGTGCACTAGGTCCAGCGGAGCAGCTGCGACGGATGGGGAGGAAGGTGCGGCTGCTGCCTGAGCTTGCTCTTGGTGCAGTCCAGGCAGGTGGGTGCAGGTGAGTCTGTTTGGTGGAGGGAAGCGCCGACGGGAGGCCAAGAAGAAGTTTCTTGGAAGCGATGTCGGCAAGTGTACGGAAGTTGGGGTGACCCAAGCGATGGTGGTAGAGGATGGTTGGGTTGGCGAAGCTGCGACACGAACACGGAGTGGTGCTGGCAGCTTGCGCTTGGGAGAGGCGGCGAGAGGTGCAGGTGAACGCAGCGTGTAGAGCTTGCTACTGTTGAGTGTGAAGCGTGCTAGGAGCTTGTTGGACTTAGGGTCGAAGAGGTCACAGTGATCCGAGTGTGCTGGGAAGATCGTGGTGACGCCTGCCCGTTGGAGCTCGTGTTGGGCCACGAGATTGTGGCGTAGTGTGGGAACACACATGCCGGTGACACTGCCCGAAGGAAAAGCTGGGCACGGAACTGTGGAGGAGCCCTTGGCGTGTGTTGTGAAACTGGAGTCTGCTCTAGTAGACGGATTGGGTGTCTCGTATGGCTTGAAGGAGTGTTCTTCCTTGAGAACCGTGTGAGTGGCCCCACTGTCGAGGGGTGAACTCTATTGTGGCTGAGGTGCTTTGTGAGCCAGGGATACTGCGAAATCGTCTCATTAATCATGGCAGTGCCAGGGAACAACATGTTGAGGCGCACATCAGCAGGTGCAGCCACAGCAGCCTGCACGGATTCCTGCGCTTCGACTTGATTGACTTGGCGAGGAGCACGATTGACCATCCAGCTTGGCGGCTTGGAGGCGGTCCCATTGACGGCATACCACTCGTCATCCTTCTTCTTAAAGCAGGAGGCAAGGCCGTGGTTGGTGCCGCCACACACCTGGCCAGCACGAGGGCCGCGCTTGATGACGTAGGGACACGGGGGGGAAGCGGTTTGCGCTGGAATGGCACCGAAGCGGCATAGGCTTGAGGCACGGGAGCGCGGATTGCATTGGCCTTGGCTTGAGCGCTGTTGTCCTTTTCGGAGAAAGGACGACGGATGAGACCTTGGCAAATGTGAGGTCTGCAGGAGCAAGGCCCAAAGAGCATCTTGCGTGTGACTTCGTATGCCGGAGTGAGGCCGACTAGGAGAGCGGCTGCAGGGGCTTGCTCGGGGAAGACTATCCCCAACTGTTTGAGTTCACCATGAATGGACTGCACCTTGGTGACATAGTCCGCCATGCCTGGCGAGTCCTCGAGCCGCACTTGGAACATGCTGGGGATGAGTATAGCAACTCCCACTGCAGTCTTGTTCAGGAAGCGATCTCGAGGTAGAGCCAAATGGCGTTGGCAGACGGGTAGTTGTGGTAGGTTTCGACGAGTTCGGGAGGAGTGGTGCCCATGAAGACACTAATGACCGCACCATCGGCCTTCTCCCAATTCTTGTACTTGAGCAGTGCAGCAGCATAAACTGCTTCGGCGGCGGCATTAGCTGGATCGGCGGACCTCTCGGGTTTAGGAGGCTCTTTGCCGTCACCGATGTTGAGAAGGACGTCGGTGAGCTCGAGCCCCTTCACCTCGCGACTGAGGAGGTGCTTGTCGACACCATAGCGCCAAGCCTTGTAGTTGGAGCATGTACCGTCCGGCTCGAGACGAAGGAGCGGGATCGGGTTGGCGAGTGAAGTGGTTGAGTAAGCCATTCGTGTGCAGCGCGCAGTCTGGAAATTGGTCGAGCGACTTCTGGAATTGACGAGAATTGCTGAAAATCACTCTGACGGCTTGTATCAAAATGCCGCTAAGTAGGAAATGGCGTCGGCGAAAATTCGTTAAAACGCCGACTTGAAACTGAATCTGAGCCTATGTCTAACCCCGGACCCACACACCCCCCACACACCACCAGGTCCTGTCCCATAGCTACACAGCTCCGCAACCAGCTCCGCAACCAGCTCCGCTCCGCTTCCATCTGTGTACCTGATCTTGCTTGAGGCGAGAAGTTCGTGGTGGCGATTCCGCGAGGGGAGTTCACCAATTCTGGCAGGGTCCGAGGGGAAACTCGAAACGAGTTTTGATAGATGGTCGAAATTGAGATTCGACCAAGGAGAACCCAGAAGGAAATCGACGATGAGAAGCATGAAAGCTTTTGAGATGAGAAATTCAACGGGTGGAGCGCGAAGGTGGGCGACGATGAGAGGCGCGACTGCAGAGTGGAGCACGTTGAAAATTTGACGACTTGAGGCGAATGTCCCGACGATCAGGTGCGCGTAGCGCGGGCACGTCAAGATTAGGACCTTGATGCGCGTGTGCGGATAGGTCGCTCTGATAGCGTATAATAAATAGAGCTGAAAGGATTGATTAGGTGAGGAGCCCAAGGCTCTATAAGTACATGGCAAGGTGAGAGAATGGATGTCGGGGAATCGGAGGAAATCACCACTGGGATCTCCGGAATCTCCAGTTGGGTAATTGGGGATTGGGGATCACAATTGGGTAAGGTTGGGATTTTTGTGAGTACACCCCAACCTACTAGAACATTCATAGCCTAAACTAGGATATAAAAGTACAAATACAAATGTGATTGTACCGTCGAAATATCCCCAGATACCAGAAAAATGCGCGAGGAGTTCAAGCTCGAATCCCCAAGTATAGAAGTCGCGACCATCAAAGTAAGTTGAGGTCTTCAGCTTGGAGATAGTTTACTACAGCTTCTGTAGCAAATGGGCTTTCTTCTGCCATTTGTTGTTGTTGCTGTGGTTGAGCAGGTCGCCCATGGAAGGCAAAAGACTCAGCAGATTCATCTCCAGGGCTGAAGGCCCATCGGCAACAACAACATTTGCATAACTAGAGTTATCGAGGCTCATAATAGCTATAGGATGCGCTGGAGCTTGTTGTTGTTGCTGATTAGATTGATTAGCCATCAAATAAGGCCACTCAATATATCGTCAGTAGATAGACCAGAAGTAGGAGAATCCGTAGTTGAATCTCCTGTCTTAGGAGCTGACATAATTATAGATCTATAGCTTAAGCTTAAGGGCGTAATCGAAATCAGCTTGTATCGGCTCCTGAAACTCCACTAGCTCAGAATACCATATTGAACTGAACCACGTGTTTAGGGTGGCCAGGATCTAGAGTTGGTGGAACAACGAGTAAAAAGTCAGCGGAAGACTTGACACCTTGTATTGGAAATGTCTGAAATGACAAGGACATTAATACTGAGTAATACATATATATTTATAGTCTAACAAGTACGTATTCGGAATGTACTTGTTGTAAGAAATAGAGTTGAAATGATTGATTAGGTAAGGAGCCCAAGGCTCTATAAGTACATGGCAAGGTGAGAGTGAATGGATGAAGGGGGAATTGGAGGGAATCCCCATTGGGATCTCCGGAATCTCCAATTGGGTAATTGGAGATTGGGGGGATCACAATTGGGTGAGGTTGGGATTTGTGAGTACACCCCAACCCACTAGAACATTCATAACCTAAACTAGGATATAAAAGTACAAATACAAAAGTGGTATTTGCAGTCTATTCTAACACACCCCCATAGACTGCAAACCCGGTCAAGGAGCACATAGCCCCATGGAACGGAGAAGGCGATGGTGGTCAGCCTTGCCGAGAGCCTTGGTAAAGAGGTCGGCGAGGTTGCAATCTGAGGCGATGTACCGTACCGTCAGCTGGTCACTCTGAACAAGATCTCGGATGAAGAAATGACGAAGTTCGATGTGCTTGGTGCGAGAGTGGAACACAGGATCCTTGGTGAGGTGAATGGCACTCTGGTTGTCACACCACAGGGTGGGCGACTGCTGGGGGTAGCCTAACTCAGCGAGGAGAAAGGAGAGCCAGCGTGCCTCTTGAGCAGCCATTGTGCCCGCGTAGAGCTCGGCCTCGCAGGACGACAGGGAGACTGCAGAGGACCGAGTGGAGCGCCAGCTGATGACTCCGCTACCAAGGGTGAAGCAGTACCCTTGGGAGGAGCGTCTGTCAGTCTGGTCATCGGCCCATGAGGAGTCTGTGTATCCCTCGAGCTTGACTGGAGAGGTACCACCAAGAGTGAGGATGTGAGACTTGGTGGCTTGTAGATAGCGGAGGACCCTCTTGGCTGCAGACCAATGCGAGGCAGTGTAGCGTCCGGGGGAGACGTACCGAGAGAGGACACTAACCGGGTAAGCCAAGTCTGGTCGAGTGCACATCATGGCATACATGAGTGAACCGACTAGCTCAGGGTACGGGTCCTTGCAGGCGTCAGGAGAAGGAACTGGAGGGGCCGTGAGCTGATGCTGTAGTGGGAGTGGAGTGGAGATAGAGTTACTGGAGTCCATGTCGAACCGCTTGAGAAGGTTGTCGATGTAGGACTCCTGGGAGAGGGTGATCGTGCAAGCCTGGCGGTCACGAGTGATCTCCATCCCCAGGTAGTTCTTGAGGTCACCAAGATCCTTCATGAGAAGGGCGGAGCTGAGAGCAGACTGGACAGCTGCCATGTCGGCTGGATCTCTGGCGGCTAGAATGAAGTCGTCGACGTAGACGAGGATGTAGAAGGGCTCGGAGGAGTGACGAACGAAGAGACTGGAATCTGAGGCAGAGGGATGGAAGTCAAGTGCGAGGAGGACTTCCTCCACCTTGTTGTGCCACTCACGAGGAGCCTGCTTGAGGCCATACACTGGGCGCTTCAGCTTCCACACTGTGTTGGCAGGGTAAGTGCCAAGAAACCCCGGTGGGCGTTCCATGTGAACATCCTCCTTGAGCTGGCCTTGGAGAAAGGCGGAGGAGGCGTCCATGGACTTGATCTCGAAGTTGCCGCGAGCGGCTATATCAAGAAGAGCGCGCACAGTCGGGAGCTTGGCCGTGGGCGAGAATGTTTCGAAGAAGTCGAGATACTCCTTCTGGGTGAAACCCTTCGCCACGTATCGTGCCTTGAACAGTGGAGCTTTGCCTGGGAGTTGTTTGACTCGGAAGATCCATTTTCCGCCGACGATGTTGACACCGGAAGGGGGAACAACATCGTCAAAGCTGTTGTTGCGAATGAACGCCTCGTTCTCCACATCCATTGCTGCCTTCCACTCCTTCTTATAAGGCCCCGAGAGAGCTTCCTCTTTTGTGCGAGGAGTCGGAATGGTCGGGTTCTCGGTGAAGTTGAGGGAAGGGCAGTCAGTAATGTCCGGGAAGATGTGAGAGAGAAATTGGCAGACCGCGTGAAGGTCAAACAGCTCCTCATGCCTGTCCTCCAGAAGTGCACGGGGAATACGGATGGAGGGGACATCACCCCCGGCAGGAGGAGGCGGGGTGACCGAACACCGGATGGAGAAGGCGGCTGGTCCCCATGCGAGAGGCGGAGCCGGTCCCTTGGAACGAGTGCGACTGGAGAGCGGAGACGAAGGCGGCTGCGGTGGGACCGGAGGGACTGGGCGCCTCCGATAGGAAACTGGTGAGCCGGGCTCGATGCGCGGGGAAGGCGGAGCAGGAGGAGGTGCCGCTGCGGAGGATACTGGGGAGGCCGGGTGAGACACGCCGGACGGAGAAGGCCCCGGAGAAGGGGCAGCGGCCGGAGGTGGGGCATCGAAGTCTGCCCAAACAAGCGTCGGGGGAGGTGGAGGAGGCTCGCCCGTGGTCGCAGAGTGGAATGGGCGTGTCTCATCGAAGACGACATCACGGCTGCGAATCAGCTGTCTGGTGATTGGGTTGAGGAATAAGTAGTCTGGGGAGTCGGAGTTGGGCCCTAGGTACATGCAGGTCTGGGTTTTGGGACCAAGCTTGCCACCTTGCTTCCTGCGCGTGTGGGGGCTTAGCAACACATACGCGGTACACCCCCAGACGCGTAGAGAGCGGGCGGAAAGCGTGACCCCAAGCCAGAGAGCGGTAGGTGTGGTGTCGGGCCGGTGGGGATGCGGATAAAGATTGTAGAGGAGTGCCGCATGGAAGAGGGCATATCCCCAGAGTGACCGTGGTGCGTTGGCGTGACTGAGGAGGCAGCGAGCGATTTGAACCAAGGTGTGGTTGCGGCTCTCTGCAATGCCATTCTCCTGCGGGCTTTCGGGGAGCGTGAAGGTTTGCCGAATCCCTTGGGCCGCACAGAAGTTATCGAGTTTGCCATTGCGAAATTCTCCCCTGCCATCAGAATGGAGGCACTTCAGAGGAGTGCCGAACGTGACTTGAGCCTGGCGCACCCACGCCATGATGACATCAGGTGCCTCCGCCTTGGTATGCAGGAGGTGCACAGAAACATACCGCGAGTGGTCATCGACTAGTGTAAGAAAGTACCGATGACCGCCTCGGGATGCGACTGGAGCTGGGCCCCAGACATCCATGTGCACTAGGTCCAGCGGAGCAGCTGCGACGGATGGGGAGGAAGGGTGCGGCTGCTGCCTGAGCTTGCTCTTGGTGCAGTCCAGGCAGGTGGGTGCAGGCGAGTCTGTTGGTGGAGGAAGCGCCGACGGGAGGCCAAGAAGAAGTTTCTTGGAAGCGATGTCGGCAAGTGTACGGAAGTTGGGGTGACCCAAGCGATGGTGGTAGAGGATGGTTGGGTTGGCGAAGCTGCGACACGAACACGGAGTGGTGCTGGCAGCTTGCGCTTGGGAGAGGGCGGCGAGAGGTGCAGGTGAACGCAACGTGTAGAGCTTGCTACTGTTGAGTGTGAAGCGTGCTAGGAGCTTGTTGGACTTAGGGTCGAAGAGGTCACAGTGATCCGAGTGTGCTGGGAAGATCGTGGTGACGCCTGCCCGTTGGAGCTCGTGTTGGGCCACGAGATTGTGGCGTAGTGTGGGAACACACATGCCGGTGACACTGCCCGAAGGAAAAGCTGGGCACGGAACTGTGGAGGAGCCCTTGGCGTGTGTTGTGAAACTGGAGTCTGCTCCTAGTAGACGGATTGGTGTCTCGTATGGCTTGAAGGAGTGTTCTTCCTTGAGAACCGTGTGAGTGGCCCCACTGTCAAGGGTGAACTCTATTGTGGCTGAGATGCTTTGTGAGCCGGGACACTGCGAAATTGTCTCATTAGTTATGGCGGTGCCAGGGAACAGCATGTGGAGGCGCACATCAGCAGTGGGAGCTACAGCAGCCTGCACGGATTCCTGCGCTTCGACTTGATTGACCTTGCGAGGAGCACGATTGACCATCCAGCTTGGCGGCTTCGAGGCGGTCCCATTGACGGCATACCAATCGTCATCCTTTTTCTTGAAGTAGGAGGCAAGGGCGTGGTTGGTGCCGCCACACACCTGGCCGGCACGAGGGCCGCGCTTGATGGCGTAGGGACACGGGGGGAAGCGGTTGCGCTGGAATGGCGCCGAAGCGGCATAGGCTTGAGGCATGGGAGCGTGGATTGCATTGGCCTTGGCTTGAGCGCTGTTGTCCTTTTCGGCAGAAAGGAGCGCGGATGAGACCTTGGCAAATGTGAGGTCTGCAGGAGCAAGGCCCAAGAGCATCTTGCGTGTGACTTCGTATGCCGGAGTGAGGCCGACTAGGAGAGCGGCTGCAGGGGCTTGCTCGGGGAAGACTATCCCCAACTGTTTGAGTTCACCATGAATGGACTGCACCTTGGTGACATAGTCCGCCATGCCTGGCGAGTCCTCGAGCCGCACTTGGAACATGCTGGGGATGAGTATAGCAACTCCCACTGCAGTCTTGTTCAGGAAGCGATCCTCGATGTAGAGCCAAATGGCGTTGGCAGACGGGTAGTTGTGGTAGGTTTCGACGAGTTCGGGAGGCGTGGTGCCCATGAAGACACTAATGACCGCACCATCGGCCTTTTCCCAATTCTTGTACTTGAGCAGTGCAGCAGCATAAACTGCTTCGGCGGCGGCATTAGCTGGATCGGCGGACCTCTCAGGTTTAGGAGGCTCTTTGCCGTCACCGAAGTTGAGAAGGACGTCAATGAGCTTGAGCCCCTTCACATCGCGACTGAGGAGGTGCTTGTCGACACCATAGCGCCAAGCCTTTTAGTTGGAGCATGTACCGTCCGGCTCGAGACGAAGGAGCGGGATCGGGTTGGCAAGTGAAGTGGTTGAGTAAGCCATTGTCGGTGTGCAGCGCGGCACTTCTGGAAATTGGTCGACGAGAATTGCTGAAAATCACTCTGACGGCTTTATCAAAATGCCGCTAAGTAGGAAATGGCGTCGGCGAAAATTCGTTAAAACGCCGACTTGAAACTGAATCTGAGCCTATGTCTAACCCCGGACCCACACACCCCCCCACACACCCCCAGGCCCTGTCCCGCAGCTACACAGCTCCGCAACCAGCTCCGCAACCAGCTCCGCAACCAGCTCCGCAACCAGCTCCGCTCCGCTTCAACCTGTGTACCTGCTCTTGATTTGACGCGAGACGTTCGTGGAGGCGATTTCGCGAGGGGAGTTTGCCTATTCTGGCGGGGTCTGAGGGGAAACTCGAGAACGAGTTTTAAGAGATGGTCGAAATTGAGATTCGACCAAGGAGAACCGAGGAGGAAATCAACGATGAGAAGTGTGAAAGCTTCAGAGATGAGAAATTCAACGAGGTCGAGCGCGAAGGCGGTCGACGATGAGAGGCGCGACTGGAGAGTGGAGCACGTCGAAATTCCAACGACTCGAAACGAATGTCGCGACGATGGAGTGCGCGTAGCGCGGGCACGTTGAGATTAGGACCTTGATCCGCGTGTGCGGATAGGTCACTCTGATACCATGTAAGAAATAGAGTTGAAATGATTGATTAGGTAAGGAGCCCAAGGCTCTCTAAGTACATGGCAAGGTGAGAGTGAATGGATGAAGGGGGAATTGGAGGGAATCCCCATTGGGATCTCCGAAATCTCCAATTGGGTAATTGGAGATTGGGGGGATCACAATTGGGTGAGGTTGGGATTTGTGAGTACACCCCAACCCACTAGAACATTCATAACCTAAACTAGGATATAAAAGTACAAATACAAAAGTGGTATTTGTAGTCTATTTCTAACACTGCCAACGTCCGGGAACAACCCCGCCTCGCTGTATTTCGGAGGGCTGGGGTGAGGAGAGTGCTATTTATGCAAAGGGGTCAATGACACACAAGGCGGTGTGTGCATGGTCCGAGAAGTGTTTAGGGCAGGCGCAGGTGGCGCCTTTCATCCGTGGAGCGAACAGCTCACTCAACGAATCTTTTCATTCGATGGTGTGCAAGTATGCGCCAAAGCAGTTGCGGTTTCGTGGCAGTATGGAAGCCCGAGTTGCTTTGGCGGTTTTGCACTGAAACAGTTGTATGGACCGCCTCGTCAAGGGGTATCGCACACGTGTGAGGCGGGCTACACGGGTTCAGCGCGGCTCCACGGTTCGGATCTTGGGACCAATGGATTGGTCTTGGGTAGACGATATCATGCATCAATGGTTGCGGGCGGGTGAGGAGGACCCGGAGGAGGCCGATGACATGGTGGAGGTGGCCGGAGTACGAGCGGCTGGTGCACCCACGCACCATTGCTGGTCCAGCCGCCACCGGTGACTCAACGCCTTTGAGAGATCTCACACTGCGTTTCAATGCCGGCTGCAGTGACACCCCCGGATGTGGCAACAGTATCACTGGGGTTGGCAGCCCAACGCCCACCCGGAGAGATGCTCCAGCCCGACGCCGCCTAACTGGTCGGTCAACTGTTTTCTAGTTATTGCACCATGGAGGAGTTTCAGGCCGCATCGCCACTCCTTTGACCCTAGCGCATTCCGCCTCGCTTACTAGTGCCTCCCTTGCTCCCAACCTTTCCAATGTTGGGAGGTTCTACACCGCTCCCTACCCCAAGCACCGTGCCCTCCTTCTATACCATACCCCTCCCCGCTCATGCACAGGGGCAACCGAGTTTCGCTGAACGGCGTGACGCCCCCGGGCCGCCGCTGCACCGTCATGGCTGTTTCAAAGCTCGACTAGGTTCAGTTGGTAAGCAACCCTAAACCCTGCGTTTTTCTGCTCATTGGGCGTGCAGAGTGGGACAAAGCATAGAGGGGAAAAGCTGGGAGGGGGTAGTCAAGGGGGGGAGGGCTGTGAGGGGGATGGCAGCGTGGGTGCAAGCTGAGAGGGGGGATACCTGTGAGGGGTCAAAAGGAGCGGGGGTAAGCGGAGTGGAGGACAGCTCAGAGGTGGAAAGCTTTGTGGAGGAAAGCTGTGAGGGGGGAAGATGTGAGGGTGAAAGCTGGGAGGGGGAAAGCTGTGAGGGGGAAAGATGTGAAGGGGAAATCTGGGAGGAAAGAGAGCTGAGGCAGGGATGGCCGAATGGGGAAAAACCAAGAGGGGGTTAGCCTAAAGGTGCAATGCGAAGAGGGGCAAAGCTAGGTGGGGGAAAGCTATGGGGGGGAAGCTGTGAGGGGGGAAGCGGGAAAAAGCCAAGAGGGGGGAAGCTGCGAGGGAGAAAGTAGAGGCAGGGGGAAAGCTGGGAGTGGTCGAGCAGAGAGGGGGCATGACGAGAGGGGGATCCCTGAGAGGGGGCTACACGGGCGGGGTCCCTTGAGATGGGGGAAAGTTGCGAGGGAGTTAGCTGAGAGGGAGGAAGCTGAGAGGATGATGCGATATGGGGGAGAGCTGGCCGGGGAAAAGCTAAGTGACGGCAAGCTAGGGGTGGGGGGAAGGGAAGCTGAGAGAGGGAAAGTTGTGAGGGGGAAAGTTGTGAGGGGGAAAGCAATGAGGGGGAAGTTGTGAGGGGGAAAGCTGTGAGGGGGAAAGTTGTAAGGGGGAAAGTTGTGTGGGGGAAAGCTGTGAGGGGGAAAGATGTGTGGGGGAAAGCTGTGAGGGGGAAAGCTGTGAGGGGGAAAGCTGTAAGGGGGAAAGCTGTGAGGGGGAAAGCTGTGAGGGGGAAAGCTGTGAGGGGGAAAGCTGTGAGGGGGAGCTGTGAGGGGGAAAGCTGTGAGGGGGGAAGATGTGTGGGGGGAAAGCTGTGAGGGGGAAAGCTGTGTGGGGGAAAGCTGTGAGGGGGAAAGCTGTGTGGGGGAAAGCTGTGAGGGGGAAAGCTGTGAGGGGGAAAGCTGTGAGGGGGAAAGCTGTGAGGGGAAAAGCTGTGAGGGGGAAAGCTGTGAGGGGGAAAGCTGTGAGGGGGGAAGATGTGTGGGGGAAAGCTGAGGCAGGGTCCGCCGAGTGGGGGAACGGTGAGTAGGGGTAAGCTTGGAGAGGGTAGCCTTAGGATGGGCAAAGTTTAGGTGGGGGAAAACTGCCCAGGGCCTTGCTGAGAGGAGGTAAGCTGAGAGGTGAGCAGAGGTCGAAAAGGTGAGAGTGGGTAAACTAGGAGGTTGAGACCAGGGAGGGGGTGAGCAGATAGGGGGGAAATTGTGAGGGGGAAAGCGAAGAGGTGAAAAACTGCGGCCGTCTCTCTCCCCTTGGCTTCTTGCTGGGGTTTGTTCCATGCTGCCCATGCTGGAGGGTCCTTATGGCTGATCCGGGCGACTTTGCTTGGTGTCCTTGTGGCAGGTTTCCAGCGGCGGCATAGGAGATCGGAAGGGGGTCGGTTTCTGCCAGCTGACCGCTTTTGAGTTGCTGGCCATTGCAAACACCATGGTTCAAGGGATCTTGCAAGCGGTTGAGCGCACAACCCATAGACATGGGCGCGGGGGGCTTCGCATCGCGTGTATCATGGGGCCACTCTCGTGGCTCATGGCGTGGGGCGGATGGATAGGTTGCACCTGTTTGTACTGACTCTACCGTGTAGACTTCGCTTCGCTGCCAAGGCAGGGCACGCAATGTGTGTGGTAGTTTCATGTGTCTGTTGCGCAGGCAATGGGTAATCCCAGCAGTTTCATGTGTCCTTTTTTTATGGGTTTCAGTTGAGGGTGCATTTGTGCATGGGGGTGCTGCTAGCTCATGGTTGGGGGGCCGCTACAATATGGCAAAAGCAGACCAACATCATTCTACCTGCCATTTCCATGTTACATGTATGGTATATGATTGTTTGTAAACTGCAGCTAATGTCATGGCTTTTGTTTACACCACACGATGCAAGTAGCACCCTAAACCCCAACACATGACCACACCGCTCCCCATACAAGCTTCCTCCAATCCCCATACGGCCATCCTCCATCCCTCATCCCACCCCCCATTCCGCCTCCAGCGACCCTCCTTTTCGCCACCTGTCTCCCAATCCCCCCACCGCTCCCCCTCCTGTTACGCTCCTTTCCCCTTGCTGTCATCCTCCTCTCCCGCTCTGGTCTCCTCCATGCTGAGTGCAGTCTCCTCCCCTTCCCCATACAGACACTCTATCCTTCCCCCCAACAGTCCCAAGCTGGTTCACCCCTGGGTCAACCCCATACCCCCATCAAGTCTCCCCACACTCCCCCTCCTGTCACACTCCCATGCTCTTCTGCTCGCATGCTGCCGATGATCCCATGCTCCCATGCTCCACGTTCCCATGCTCCCATGCTCCCATGCTCCCATGCTCCCGTGCTCCCCATACTCCTCCCATGCACCCATGCTCCCATGCTCCCGTGATCCTAAGCTCCCTTGCACCCCATGCTCGCATGCAGCACCATGCTCCCATGCTCCCATGCTCTCGGGCTCTCCATGCTGTCAATGCTCCCATGCTCCCATGCTCCCCATGCTCTCGGGCTCTCCATGCTGTCAATGCTCCCATGCTCCCCTGCTCCTTTGCTCCCATGCTCCCATGCTCCCATGCTCCCATGCTCCCCTGCTCCCCTGCTCCCTTGCTACCCTGCTCCCATGCTCCCATGCTCCCATGCTCCCCTGCTCCCATTCTCCCATTCTCCCATGCTCCCATGCTCCCCATGCTCCCATGCTCCCATGCTCCCATGCTCCCATGCTCCCATGCTCCCATGCTCCCATTCTCCCATGCTCCCATGCTCCCCATGATCCCATGCTCCCATGCTCCCCTGCTCCCCTGCTCCCTTGCTCCCCTGCTCCCCTGCTCCCATGCTCCCATGCTCCCATGCTCCCATGCTCCCATGCTCCCATGCTCCCATGCTCCCATGCTCCCATGCTCCCATGCTCCCATGCTCCCATGCTCCCCTGCTCCCCTGCTCCCTTGCTCTCCTGCTCCCATGCTCCCATGCTCCCATGCTCCCTTGCTCCCATGCTCCCATGCTCCCCTGCTCCCGTGCTCCCATGCTCCCATGCTCCCATGCTCCCATGCTCCCATGCTCCCATGCTCCCATGCTCCCCTGCTCCCCTGCTCCCATGCTCCCATGCTCCCATGCTCCCATGCTCCCATGCTCCCATGCTCCCATACTCCCATGCTCCCCTGCTCCCATGGTGTCATGCTCCCCTGCTCCCATGCTCCCGTGGTCCCATGATCCCATGCTCCCCATGCTCTCGGGCTCTCCATGCTGTCAATGCTCCCATGCTCCCATGCTCCCATGCTCCCATGCTCCCATGCTCCCCTGCTCCCATGGTGTCATGCTCCCCTGCTCCCATGCTCCCGTGGTCCCATGCTCCCATGCTCCCAGGCTCCCCTGCTCCCGTGCTCCCATGCTCCCCTGCTCCCCTGCTCCCATGCTCCCAGGCTCCCATGCTCCCGTGCTCCCATGCTCCCCTCCTCCCATCCTCCCCTGCTCCCCTGCTCCCCTGCTTGTGTGCTCCCCATACTTCTCCCATGCACCCATGCTCCCATGCTCCCGTGCTCCCGTGCTCCCATGCACCCCATGCTCCCCTGCTCTCATGCTCCCATGCTCCCATGCTCCCATCCTCCCATGCTCCCCTGCTCCATGGTCTCATGCTCCCATGCTCCCATGCTCCCCTGCTCCCATGCTCCCTTGCTCCTCTGCTCCCATGCTCCCATGCTCCCATGCTCCCCTGCTCCCATGCTCCCATTCTCCCATGCTCCCATGCTCCCCATGCTCCCATGCTCCCATGCTCCCATGCTCCCATGCTCCCATGCTCCCATGCTCCCATGCTCCCCTGCTCCCTTGCTCCCATGCTCCCCTGCTCCCTTGCTCCCCTGCTCCCTTGCTCCCCTGCTCCCATGCTCCCCTGCTCCCATGCTCCCCTTCTCCCATGCTCCCATGCTCCCCATGCTCCCATGCTCCCATGCTCCCATGCTCCCATGCTCCCATGCTCCCATGCTCCCATGCTCCCATGCTCCCATGCTCCCCTGCTCCCTTGCTCCCCAGCTCCCATGCTCCCATGCTCCCATGCTCCCATGCTCCCATTCACCCATGCTCCCATGCTCCCCATGCTCCCTTGCTCCCATGCTCCCCTGCTCCCCTGCTCCCTTGCTCCCCTGCTCCCATGCTCCCATGCTCCCGTGCTCCCATGCTCCCATGCTCCCATGCTCCCATGCTCCCATGCTCCCATGCTCCCATGCTCCCATGCTCCCAGGCTCCCATGCTCCCGTGCTCCCATGCTCCCCTCCTCCCAACCTCCCCTGCTCCCTTGCTCCCCTGCTTGTGTGCTCCCCATACTTCTCCCATGCACCCATGCTCCCATGCTCCCGTGTTCCCGTGCTCCCATGCACCCCATGCTCCCATGCTCCCATGCTCCCATGCTCCCATGCTCCCTTGCTCCCATGCTCCCATGCTCCCCTGCTCTCATGCTCCCATGCTCCCATTCTCCCATTCTCCCATGCTCCCATGCTCCGCATGTGCCCATGCTCCCATGCTCCCCTGCTCCCATGCTCCCATGATCCCCTGCTCCCCTGCTCTCATGCTCCCATGCTCCCATGCTCCCATGCTCCCATGCTCCCCATGCTCCCATGCTCCCATGCTCCCCTGCTCCCCTGCTCCCTTGCTCCCCTGCTCCCCTGCTCCCATGCTCCCATTCTCCCATTCTCCCATGCTCCCATGCTCCGCATGTGCCCATGCTCCCATGCTCCACTGCTCCCATGCTCCCATGCTCCCCTGCTCCCATGCTCCCATGCTCCCATGCTCCCTTGCTCCCATGCTCCCATGCTCCCCTGCTCTCATGCTCCCATGCTCCCATGCTCCCATGCTCCCATGCTCCCATTCTCCCATGCTCCCATGCTCCCATGCTCCCATGCTCCCATGCTCCCATGCTCCCATGCTCCCATGCTCCCATGCTCCCATGCTCCCATGCTCCCATGCTCACATGCTCCCATGCTCCCCTGCTCCCCTGCTCCCTTGCTCCCCTGCTCCCATGCTCCCATGCTCCCATGCTCCCTTGCAACCATGCTCCCATGCTCCCCTGCTCCCGTGCTCCCATGCTCCCATGCTCCCATGCTCCCATGCTCCCATGCTCCCATGCTCCCATGCTCCCCTGCTCCCCTGCTCCCATGCTCCCATGCTCCCATGCTCCCATGCTCCCATGCTCCCATGCTCCCATGCTCCCATACTCCCATGCTCCCCTGCTCCCATGGTGTCATGCTCCCCTGCTCCCATGCTCCCGTGGTCCCATGCTCCCATGCTCCCCATGCTCTCGGGCTCTCCATGCTGTCAATGCTCCCATGCTCCCATGCTCCCATGCTCCCATGCTCCCATGCTCCCCTGCTCCCCTGCTCCCATGGTGTCATGCTCCCCTGCTCCCATGCTCCCGTGGTCCCATGCTCCCATGCTCCCAGGCTCCCCTGCTCCCGTGCTCCCATGCTCCCCTGCTCCCCTGCTCCCATGCTCCCAGGCTCCCATGCTCCCGTGCTCCCATGCTCCCCTCCTCCCATCCTCCCCTGCTCCCATGCTCCCCTGCTTGTGTGCTCCCCATACTTCTCCCATGCACCCATGCTCCCATGCTCCCGTGCTCGCGTGCTCCCATGCACCCCATGCTCCCCTGCTCTCATGCTCCCATGCTCCCATGCTCCCATCCTCCCATGCTCCCCTGCTCCATGGTCTCATGCTCCCATGCTCCCATGCTCCCCTGCTCCCCTGCTCCCTAGCTCCTCTGCTCCCATGCTCCCATGCTCCCATGCTCCCCTGCTCCCATGCTCCCATTCTCCCATGCTCGCATGCTCCCCATGCTCCCATGCTCCCATGCTCCCATGCTCCCATGCTCCCATGCTCCCATGCTCCCATGCTCCCCTGCTCCCTTGCTCCCATGCTCCCCTGCTCCCTTGCTCCCCTGCTCCCCTGCTCCCATGCTCCCATGCTCCCATGCTCCCATGCTCCCATGCTCCCATGCTCCCATGCTCCCATGCTCCCATACTCCCATGCTCCCCTGCTCCCATGGTGTCATGCTCCCCTGCTCCCATGCTCCCGTGGTCCCATGCTCCCATGCTCCCCATGCTCTCGGGCTCTCCATGCTGTCAATGCTCCCATGCTCCCATGCTCCCATGCTCCCATGCTCCCATGCTCCCATGCTCCCCTGCTCCCATGGTGTCATGCTCCCCTGCTCCCATGCTCCCGTGGTCCCATGCTCCCATGCTCCCAGGCTCCCCTGCTCCCGTGCTCCCATGCTCCCCTGCTCCCCTGCTCCCATGCTCCCAGGCTCCCATGCTCCCGTGCTCCCATGCTCCCCTCCTCCCATCCTCCCCTGCTCCCATGCTCCCCTGCTTGTGTGCTCCCCATACTTCTCCCATGCACCCATGCTCCCATGCTCCCGTGCTCGCGTGCTCCCATGCACCCCATGCTCCCCTGCTCTCATGCTCCCATGCTCCCATGCTCCCATCCTCCCATGCTCCCCTGCTCCATGGTCTCATGCTCCCATGCTCCCATGCTCCCCTGCTCCCCTGCTCCCTAGCTCCTCTGCTCCCATGCTCCCATGCTCCCATGCTCCCATGCTCCCTTGCAACCATGCTCCCATGCTCCCCTGCTCCCGTGCTCCCATGCTCCCATGCTCCATGCTCCCATGCTCCCATGCTCCCATGCTCCCATGCTCCCATGCTCCCATGCTCCCATGCTCCCCTGCTCCCCTGCTCCCATGCTCCCATGCTCCCATGCTCCCATGCTCCCATGCTCCCATGCTCCCATGCTCCCATACTCCCATGCTCCCCTGCTCCCATGGTGTCATGCTCCCCTGCTCCCATGCTCCCGTGGTCCCATGCTCCCATGCTCCCCATGCTCTCGGGCTCTCCATGCTGTCAATGCTCCCATGCTCCCATGCTCCCATGCTCCCATGCTCCCATGCTCCCATGCTCCCCTGCTCCCATGGTGTCATGCTCCCCTGCTCCCATGCTCCCGTGGTCCCATGCTCCCATGCTCCCAGGCTCCCCTGCTCCCGTGCTCCCATGCTCCCCTGCTCCCCTGCTCCCATGCTCCCAGGCTCCCATGCTCCCGTGCTCCCATGCTCCCCTCCTCCCATCCTCCCCTGCTCCCATGCTCCCCTGCTTGTGTGCTCCCCATACTTCTCCCATGCACCCATGCTCCCATGCTCCCGTGCTCGCGTGCTCCCATGCACCCCATGCTCCCCTGCTCTCATGCTCCCATGCTCCCATGCTCCCATCCTCCCATGCTCCCCTGCTCCATGGTCTCATGCTCCCATGCTCCCATGCTCCCCTGCTCCCCTGCTCCCTAGCTCCTCTGCTCCCATGCTCCCATGCTCCCATGCTCCCCTGCTCCCATGCTCCCATTCTCCCATGCTCGCATGCTCCCCATGCTCCCATGCTCCCATGCTCCCATGCTCCCATGCTCCCATGCTCCCATGCTCCCATGCTCCCCTGCTCCCTTGCTCCCATGCTCCCCTGCTCCTTTGCTCCCCTGCTCCTCTGCTCCCATGCTCCCATGCTCCCATGCTCCCATGCTCCCATGCTCCCCTGCTCCCCTGCTCCCATGCTCCCATGCTCCCATGCTCCCATGCTCCCATGCTCCCATGCTCCCATACTCCCATGCTCCCCTGCTCCCATGGTGTCATGCTCCCCTGCTCCCATGCTCCCGTGGTCCCATGATCCCATGCTCCCCATGCTCTCGGGCTCTCCATGCTGTCAATGCTCCCATGCTCCCATGCTCCCATGCTCCCATGCTCCCATGCTCCCCTGCTCCCATGGTGTCATGCTCCCCTGCTCCCATGCTCCCGTGGTCCCATGCTCCCATGCTCCCAGGTTCCCCTGCTCCCGTGCTCCCATGCTCCCCTGCTCCCCTGCTCCCATGCTCCCAGGCTCCCATGCTCCCGTGCTCCCATGCTCCCCTCCTCCCATCCTCCCCTGCTCCCATGCTCCCCTGCTTGTGTGCTCCCCATACTTCTACCATGCACCCATGCTCCCATGCTCCCATGCTCCCATGCTCCCATGCTCCCATGCTCCCATGCTCCCATACTCCCATGCTCCCCTGCTCCCATGGTGTCATGCTCCCCTGCTCCCATGCGCCCGTGGTCCCATGCTCCCATGCTCCCCATGCTCTCGGGCTCTCCATGCTGTCAATGCTCCCATGCTCCCATGCTCCCATGCTCCCATGCTCCCATGCTCCCATGCTCCCATGCTCCCCTGCTCCCATGGTGTCATGCTCCCCTGCTCCCATGCTCCCGTGGTCCCATGCTCCCATGCTCCCAGGCTCCCCTGCTCCCGTGCTCCCATGCTCCCCTGCTCCCCTGCTCCCATGCTCCCAGGCTCCCATGCTCCCGTGCTCCCATGCTCCCCTCCTCCCATCCTCCCCTGCTCCCATGCTCCCCTGCTTGTGTGCTCCCCATACTTCTCCCATGCACCCATGCTCCCATGATCCCGTGCTCCCGTGCTCCCATGCACCCCATGCTCCCCTGCTCTCATGCTCCCATGCTCCCATGCTCCCATCCTCCCATGCTCCCCTGCTCCATGGTCTCATGCTCCCATGCTCCCATGCTCCCCTGCTCCCCTGCTCCCTTGCTCCTCTGCTCCCATGCTCCCATGCTCCCATGCTCCCCTGCTCCCATGCTCCCATTCTCCCATGCTCGCATGCTCCCCATGCTCCCATGCTCCCATGCTCCCATGCTCCCATGCTCCCATGCTCCCATGCTCCCATGCTCCCCTGCTCCCTTGCTCCCATGCTCCCCTGCTCCCTTGCTCCCCTGCTACCCTGCTCCCATGCTCCCATGCTCCCATGCTCCCATGCTCCCATGCTCCCCTGCTCCCCTGCTCCCATGCTCCCATGCTCCCATGCTCCCATGCTCGCATGCTCCCATGCTCCCATACTCCCATGCTCCCCTGCTCCCATGGTGTCATGCTCCCCTGCTCCCATGCTCCCGTGGTCCCATGCTCCCATGCTCCCCATGCTCTCGGGCTCTCCATGCTGTCAATGCTCCCATGCTCCCATGCTCCCATGCTCCCATGCTCCCATGCTCCCATGCTCCCATGCTCCCCTGCTCCCATGGTGTCATGCTCCCCTGCTCCCATGCTCCCGTGGTCCCATGCTCCCATGCTCCCAGGCTCCCCTGCTCCCGTGCTCCCATGCTCCCCTGCTCCCCTGCTCCCATGCTCCCAGGCTCCCATGCTCCCGTGCTCCCATGCTCCCCTCCTCCCATCCTCCCCTGCTCCCATGCTCCCCTGCTTGTGTGCTCCCCATACTTCTACCATGCACCCATGCTCCCATGCTCCCGTGCTCCCGTGCTCCCATGCACCCCATGCTCCCCTGCTCTCATGCTCCCATGCTCCCATGCTCCCATCCTCCCATGCTCCCCTGCTCCATGGTCTCATGCTCCCATGCTCCCATGCTCCCCTGCTGCCCTGCTCCCTTGCTCCTCTGCTCCCATGCTCCCATGCTCCCATGCTCCCCTGCTCCCATGCTCCCATTCTCCCATGCTCCCATGCTCCCCATTCTCCCATGCTCCCATGCTCCCATGCTCCCATGCTCCCCTGCTCCCTTGCTCCCATGCTCCCCTGCTCCCTTGCTCCCCTGCTCCCCTGCTCCCCTGCTCCCATGCTCCCCTGCTCCCATGCTCCCCTTCTCCCATGCTCCCATGCTCCCCATGCTCCCATGCTCCCATGCTCCCATGCTCCCATGTTCCCATGCTCCCATGCTCCCATGCTCCCATGCTCCCATGCTCCCATGCTCCCCTGCTCCCTTGCTCCCCAGCTCCCATGCTCCCATGCTCCCATGCTCCCATGCTCCCATTCTCCCATGCTCCCATGCTCCCCATGCTCCCTTGCTCCCATGCTCCCCTGCTCCCCTGCTCCCTTGCTCCCCTGCTCCCATGCTCCCATGCTCCCATGCTCCCATGCTCCCATGCTCCCATGCTCCCGTGCTCCCATGCTCCCATGCTCCCATGCTCCCATGCTACCATGCTCCCAGGCTCCCATGCTCCCGTGCTCCCATGCTCCCCTCCTCCCAACCTCCCCTGCTCCCATGCTCCCCTGCTTGTGTGCTCCCCATACTTCTCCCATGCACCCATGCTCCCATGCTCCCGTGTTCCCGTGCTCCCATGCACCCCATGCTCCCATGCTCCCATGCTCCCATGCTCCCATGCTCCCATGCTCCCATGCTCCCCTGCTCCCTTGCTCCCCTGCTCCCATGCTCCCATTCTCCCATTCTCCCATGCTCCCATGCTCCGCATGCTCCCATGCTCCCATGCTCCCCTGCTCCCATGCTCCCATGCTCCCCTGCTCCCATGCTCCCATGCTCCCATGCTTCCTTGCTCCCATGATCCCATGCTCCCCTGCTCTCATGCTCCCATGCTCCCATGCTCCCATGCTCCCATGCTCCCATGCTCCCCTGCTCCATGGTCTCATGCTCCCATGCTCCCATGCTCCCCTGCTCCCATGGTCTCATGCTCCCATGCTCCCATGCTCCCATGCTCCCATGCTCCCATGCTCCCCTGCTCTCATGCTCCCATGCTCCCATGCTCCCATGCTCCCATGCTCCCATGCTCCCATGCTCCCCTGCTCTCATGCTCCCATGCTCCCATGCTCCCATGCTCCCATGCTCCCCTGCTCCCATGGTCTCATGCTCCCATGCTCCCATGGTCTCATGCTCCCATGCTCCCATGCTCCCATGCTCCCATGCTCCCGTGCTCCCATGCTCCCATGGTCTCATGCTCCCATGCTCCCATGCTCCCCTGCTCCCATGGTCTCATGCTCCCCTGCTCCCATGCTCCCGTGGTTCCATGCTCTCTAAATCCGCTGCTCCTCTGCTCCTCTGTTCTGATTCCCGCTGCGGCCACAACTTGCGGCACTCAAACACCCTGTGACAAGGGAGGCGGATGGGGAGAGAAGGCATTGGGGGAAGGAGATGCTTGGAGTAAACCCGAAACGAGCAATTTGGAAATCTGACTTGCGTAACGAGCTACACACATGCAAAGGCACCATCTGGTAGACTGAAAAGCACTAGCGAGAATGAGAACTGACGGCGCGGAAAAAACGAGAAATGCGTGCGTGGGAGGGAGAAGGCGCATGGCGGCTGACCCAAGGGCCTCATGCGCCGCCTTGGGTAATGAAGCCGCATTTGCAAGGGGTACCTTTATCGCCGTTTACTTACCCTAACTCCCTCGTCGCACTGGCCGAACTGATTCCTCCGGTTTCTGCTGCTGGATGCTGGGCTGATACCGGCGCGGATTTAGACGACGTTGTTTTCTGGCCCGCGGGTAGAAATCGCTTGGAATAGCGGGTGTTTGAAACGATGCGACTTGACGGTGCGATTTGATGGTGCGATTTGACGGTGCGATTTGACGGTGCGATTAGACGGTGCGATTTGACGGTGCGATTTGGCAGTCGCGGGAATGCTAATGCGGGGCCTGTTGTCGTGAGTCGGGCTTTCGGGGATGGGAAGTATTTGGAGTAACTCGAGGTCCTTTGTCTTGGACACTTCATGTAAGGCAGGTCAGCTGTGTGTGGTGCATACACTGCCTTCAGCGTGGTGGCGCTGGGCTGGGTTATGCACACGGAAAGTCCCAAAATGTATGCGCGCAGTTTCAAGTTTCCTTCCGCCCAAACGCTTTGTGTGTCGGGGGCAGGGGCGGAATCGGCAGGGGGTGGCGCACGCGCGTCAATTGTTGCCCGACCTTTTGGCGTGCGACAGTGGTTTATGCTCTCGCCTGGGGGAACAAAGTTACCAATCGGGGGTGTTCAAGATTAATAAACTTGAAACGAAATTTCAGTAATTTGGGTCAACGGCTTTAACATGTGGCCGCACCCCCAGCAGCCGCAGATTTCGCCGACCCGTCTTTGGACTGGGTCTCCTGGTGACGCGTCTGCGTTCCACGTCTGGGGCTGCCTTGCTCACGTCCGTGCCTCCGGCACGGACAAGCTCACTGCCCGCACCCTTCCCTGCGTCTTCCTCGGTTTTCCCCTTGACGCGTCTGACTGGCACTTCTACCACCCGCCGTCTCACCGCTTCTTTCACTCTCGCGACGTCACCTTTGACGAGTCCGTCTCCTACTACCGTCGCTTCCCCCACCGCGGTCCCCCGGTTACCCCCCACCTGTTCCTGGTCACTCCCTCCCCCTCCCCCTCCCCCTCCCCATCTTGCCCCCTCTGGTGTGTCCCACGTCACCCCTCCTCCGTCGGTGGTCCCGGTTGAGGAGTCTTCTGACTCTGGTGGTCCTGCGGCGCAGTCCTCGCCGGCTGCCCCTCCCCAGGCGTCCCCTTCTCCAGCGCCTCTGCCGCCGCTATCGCCCCTGCTGTCGCAGCCGTTGTCACCTCTGCCGCCGCCGCCGCAGCCGTCGTTGTCGCTGCCGCCGCCGCTGCCGCCGTCGCAGCACCCGTTCGTTGACTCAGGGGGTGCTGGCGTGGAGTGTACTGGTGGTAGCCAAGGAGCAGCTTGCGGTCCCGGTGTCGGATTTGTGCCGCCGCCGCAGCAGTCCCCGCCGGTGTCAGCCCTTCGCCTGCTCGGCCTTCCGTCCCCTGACCCTGCGTCTGTTCCCCTCCAGCTGTCTCCTCCGCTTCCCGTCTACGGCCCTGTGTTCCCTCCGCCGGACTCGTCCCCGGCTCGTCTTCCCCCTCGTTCCCCCCCTGTGTCCCCTCCTCTGACTCTTGACCCGACTCTTCCGTCTTACGTCTCGTCTCGCCGTCCCTCCCGTGCTCGTCCTGTATCCCCTGTCTTGCGCTCCCACCCTATGTTGCTTCGTTCCCACGCGTCTCGTCCTCCCCTTCTCCCGTCGCCTCCTCCGTCCTCCCTTGTTGTTGCGCCCCCCCCTCTGTCTAACTACCTACGTGCCGCTCGTCCTCTTGTTCCTCGGGTCCTTGCCTCTCTCGTTACCGACCCGTCTGTTCCGGTCTCGTGTCTTGACGCTCTTGTAGCTGCGGTCGCTGACTTCGCCTCTACCCGCCGCCTTGACTACGCCACCGCTCTGGTCTCTGACCCTGCCTGTCCTCCATCTGTCGGGGGTGCTTTTGCCCTTGGCAATGACGTCCTGGAGGACCGCCAGTTCGAGCTTGCTTTCCTGTCCGAGGCTGCTCCCCATCTCTGTTCCATGCTGCTAGTCCCTGAGGGTGACCCAGACGCTTTCGACATCCCGACCCCTCGCACTTACGCTGAGGCGACCTCGGGACCTTGGGCCTCGCAGTGGATAGCTGCCATGGAGCAGGAGATGGCATCTTGGAGATCCACCGGCACCTTCGTTGACGAAGTTCCCCCACCTCGGGTGAACGTAGTCGATGGCCGCTGGCTCTTCAAGGTGAAGCGCCCTCCTGGAGAGCCGCCTGTGTTCAAGGCGCGCTACATGGCTAGAGGCTTCAGTCAGCATGAGGGGGTGGACTTCTTCCAGACCTTCGCTCCGACCCTGAAGATGACTACTCTTTGGGTTCTATTACACCTAGCTGCTCAGCGTGACTACGAGCTTCACTCCCTCGACTTCTCCACTGCCTTCCTTCAGAGCAGCCTACACGAGCAGGTCTACTTGCGTCGCCCTCAAGGCTTTACTGGCACCTTCCCTCGTGGGACCCAGTGGCTCCTGTGGCGCCCCGTCTACGGCCTGCGCCAGGCTCCCCGTGAGTGGCACGACACGCTGCGTGCTACCCTTGCTGACCTGCAGTTCTTTCCGTCTTCCGCAGACCCCTCACTCTTCGTTCGTGCTGGCCAGACTCCGTTCTACATCCTTGTTTACGTCGACGACCTGGTCTTTGCTACAGCAGACAGGGACGCACTGGCCTCAGTGAAGGCAGAGCTACTGAAGAGACACACGTGCACTGACCTTGGAGATTTGTGCCGTTACCTTGGCTTGCAGATCTCCAGGGACAGAGCAGCGCGCACCATCACTTTGACTCAGTCACACTTGGTGCGCCAGGTCCTTCAGAGGTTCGGCCTTCAGTTCTCCTCTACACAGCCCACCCCTCTGCCTGTAGACCACAGACTCTCTGCTCCAGTTTCTGAGGAGTCGGTAGAGCCCAGTGGCCCCTACGCAGAGCTGGTGGGTTGCCTCATGTACCTGATGACTTGCAGTCGCCCAGATCTCGCATACCCTCTCAGCATCCTGGCTCGCTTTGTGGCCACAGGCAGACACCGACCGCAGCAGTGTTCTGCCGCTAAGAGGGTTTTGCGTTATCTTGCTAGTACATCAGGCATGGGGTTAGTGCTATGAGGACGTGGGCCAGTGGTCCTTACTGGACACACAGACGGTTCTTGGGCAGACGACGCCGAGACACTCAGGTCTACCTAGGGCTACTGCTTCAGCCTTGGCTCTGGTACCGTCTCGTGGAGAGTTACCCGCTCCTCGTCTGTTGCCCAGTCCAGCTGTGAGGCTGAGATCTACGCTGGTGCCACGGCGGCACAGGAGCTCCGCTGGCTGACCTTCTTGCTCACTGACTTAGGTGAGCGGCCTAGCTCTGCCCCGGTCCTGTTCGCTGACAACAGGGCCATGATCCTCTTGTGTCAGGAGCCTCGACTCCAGGGCAGAGCGAAGCATATTCAGCTGCGGTACTTCCTCCTGCGCGAGCTACAGCAGCGACGCCAGCTTCGCGTGGTACACTTGGCCTCAGGTGCAAACACAGCTGATATCTTTACGAAGGCACTTGCGCCTAAAGATCATCAGCGGCTCTGTGTACAGCTTGGTCTAGTTCCTGTAGCCTCTCACTTGCTTGAACCTTGACTTTGTACTGTCCTATATATATCGATCTTCGTACTCGGACTGGACTTGTGTCCTCTCTCAGTGGCTGGACTAGTAGTGCCGCCCTGGTCTTGTTCTTGCCTTGTCTGTACTCCTTCTGACTGGTCTTTTAGACCCTTGTCCCAGAGGCTGGACTAGTAGTGCCGCCCTGAGCTGCTTGTTCAGGACCTGCCCCTATGCAGTCTAGGGGGTGTGTCAAATATGTGTATCTGTCATGTTTGCATAGACTGTATAGGGCCACCTCTTAGAGGGTACAACACTTAGGTATATTCACCTGTACTCTCGCTCTACTCATTCATTCAGTTCTCACTTTGATACGTAGTACCGAGTACGTGAGTCAACGGAGGTTACATAAAAGAGGTTGGACGAAAGGACACGAAAGGACTAATGGATTCGAAGGGTTGCAGCTGGAGGTTGCGACTGACCGTTACGACTGCAAGGGTGGTAACGGAACCGACAAATCGAGTCGCTGTGCGACTCAATAACTGTCCCTTCAACTGTATTCTACAAACTGCTTTATTTCCGACTTTCTATATATTGCTATATGCTCGTTTCTTTTAATCAATCACTTGTTCTCACATACTACGGTAGTACAAGGGTGTCAAACATGTGTATTTGTCATGTTTGTATAGACTGTATAGGGTTACCTCTTAGAGGGTACAACACTTAGGTATATTTGTGTGTACTCTCACTTTACCATCATTCAATTCTAATTCTGATATGGTATCACGCGTAGGTAGGATCCCCCCCACCTACCGCTTCCGCTCATCCCCCCTAGCGCCCCTCCTGGGCCCTGTAGCGCCCGCCCCTGGCCCCGTCGCAGCCGCCTGGCCCCGTCGCACCCGCCCGGCCCCGTCGCACCCTGCCCGGCCCCGTCGCAGCCGCCCGGCCGTGTCGCACCCGCCCGACCGCCGTCCCGCTCGCCCGGCCCCGTCGCACCGGCCCGGCCCTGCCGCACTCGCCCGGCCCCGTCGCCCCAGCCCGGCCCCGTCGCGCCCGCTCGGCCCCGTCGCCCCGTCCCGGCCCTGTCGCACCAGCCCGGCCCCGTCGCGCCCGCCCGGCCCCGTCGGGCCAGCCCCGGCCCCGTCCTCCTCACTAGTACGGTTCCCCCCCACCCCGCCTTGCTCCGTGCCGCCCCGCACCACACTGTACTGCCTGCACCGCACTGCACCGCACTGTACCGCACTGCACCGCACTGCACCGCACTGTACCGCACTGCACCGCACTGCACCGCACTGCACCGCACTACACCGCACTGCATCGCACTGCACCGCACTGCACCGCACTGCACCGCACTGTACTGCACTACACCGCACCCCACCTAGCTGCACTGCCCTACACCGCACTGGACTGTTCCTGATGGCGGCGGAGCTTCGCTTCGACGCTGAAGGTCAGCCCCTAGAGTTCGAGGCGTGGCTTGCCGACCTCCGCCGCCAACTCACTGGCCAGCGGCAGGATGGTGAACCGCTTTCCGCACACCTTGACGGTACGCTCCCCTGCCCAGACCCCCCTGCTATTCTGCCCGCTGACCCCACACCCACTGAGCGTGAGTCTACTGCTGCCACTGCCCGTGCGCGCTCTGTCTGGCTTTCTCGCGATGCTGTTGCCCAGCTTGCTATTAGCAACGCCCTTCCCCCATCCGAGCGTCCTCGCTTTAGGTCCCTCACTACTGCTCAGGCATACTTAGATGCTGTGATCAAGCGCTATTCCACCCCTCCGGCTGCCTCGGTGGGTCGCCTGATCCTTCCGATGCTCTTTCCTGACCTTGCATCTTTCCCCACTGTCTCTGACCTCGCTGCCCACCTGCGCTCGATAAATGAGACCTGGCGCGCTGCCTGCACTGACGCCCAGCTTAGAGCCCACCAGCCGCCCATTACCTCTACCCTCTACCTGCTTGCCACCCGCCTCCCTGACCGCCTTGCTGTCGCCCGCGACCGCTTTCTTAGCGTTCACCCCGCAGACCTCACCCTCACTGACTTTGTAGACACCCTGACTGTGATAGAGACCCGTCACCGCTCCATCGCCCAGGCGAGCGGTGTCGTGCCGGTCCCTATCTTTCAGGGTTGTGCCCCCGCTCAGTGCACCTTCTCCGACGGCTCTGCCGCAGTGGGTGAGACTGCTCCTGCAGCGCAGGTCCGTTCGGGGAAGGGCCGCCGCCCCAAGGCTGGGCGCGGCGGCGGAGGCGGCGGGGGTGCGGGCGGGGGTAGTGGTGGGGTCGGGTCGCCTGGTGCTGGAGCGGACGAGGGGACCCTGCCCAGTCCAGCTGAGTCGCCGCCCCTGCAGTTGCAGCAGCCGCAGCAGCCGCCGCAGTCGCAGCCTTCGCAGCAGCCGCAGCAGCCGCAGCAGCCGTCGCAGACGCGGCAGACGAGTGTCCTCCCGCCAGGGTGGCCCGGCGCTGGCGGTGGCCGGGCGCGTGGTGGTGTGCCGCGTGGTGGCTCTGGCGGCGGGCGTTGTCAGTACCAGATCCAGACCGGTCCTCGCCGCGGCTTCGTTTGCGGTAAGATCGGTCACTCCACTCCCCGCTGTTTTCGTCGCCTGGACGACCTCTTTCGTCAGCGCTTCGGCCGGTCGCCAGACCTCCCGGACTGGCACTGTTTGCTTAGTCGTCAGATTCAGATTTTTGATATGGACATGGATACCATTGTTTCCGCTCTGCATGTGATGTATGCTGATGACTCTAGTGTGCTTCCCGCTTATTACTCACTGTTGCCTAGTGTAGGTGTGCCTAGCTTAGCCTCCCCTGCTGCGTCAGGCGTAGGATCCCCTGCTTTGTGTAGTCTTGGTGCTTCCGCCGTCGTTCCGTCGCCAGACCCCTCGGCTTCGCTTTCCTTCACCTTGGACTCAAGCGCCTCTCGGTGTTTCTTCCGCGACTCCACCACCCTGACGCCGCTTCCTGTTCCTGCTGCCGTTTCTCTTGCTGACCCCTCCGGCGGTCCGGTAGTCGCCCGCAGTTCCACCACCCTTCCCTGTCCGGCGGTTCCTTCGGGCTCTCTTACAGGTCTGCATATCCCCTCGTTCTCCAGGAACCTAGTTGGTGTCGGCTGCCTCCAGGACCTTGGCGTCACCACTACGTTCCCTGGCCACGAGCGGTATGCTGTCTGTACCGAGGCCGCCACTGGTGCCCCCCTGTCCACGTTCCCCCGGGACCCGGTGTCCGGCCTGTTCACTCTGGACACCGTGACCCCCCCGGCTGGAGCGCCCCCTCAGGTGGCTGCGTCTACCCAGGTTGCTGCTGCCTGCTCCTGTCGCTCCCTCACTCACCCGACCCTCCTGTGGCACCACCGCCTAGGTCACCTTGCGCTCCCGCGTCTGCGTCACATGTCCCAGCACGGTCTCGTCCTTGGTCTCCCAGGTTCGCTCCCCGCGTTTCCCTCCTCTCCAGCCCCACCTTGCACGCCTTGTGTCGAGGGTCGGCTTCGCCGTGCCCCTCACTCCTCGTTTCCCCCTACCGCCGCGCCGCTGCAGACCCTGCACCTGGACGTCTGGGGCCCCGCCCCCGTCCCTGGGCCGCGTCGAGAGCGCTACTTCCTTGTGCTTATCGACGACTTCACTCGTTACACCACAGTCTTTCCCCTGGAGCGCAAGGCCGACGTGCCTGGCGCTCTCATCCCCTGGCTTGTCTCTGCGCGTGTCCACCGCGGTCTCCCTGTCTTGCGTCTTCACTCAGACCGTGGTGGCGAGTTTGCCTCAGGTGTCCTTGGTCGCTTTTGTCGTGCGGAGGGCATCACCCAGACGTTCACCCTACCGGACTCCCCACAGCAGAATGGGGTCGCTGAGCGACGCATCGGTTTGGTCATGGAGGTGGCTCGCACCTCCATGATCCATGCCGGTGCACCCCATTTTCTGTGGCCGTTCGTTGTGCGCTACGCTTCTCACCAGCTTAACCTGTGGCCGCACCCTCAGCAGCCGCAGGTTTCGCCGACCCGTCTTTGGACTGGGTCTCTTGGTGACGCGTCTGCGTTCCACGTCTGGGGCTGCCTTGCTCACGTCCGTGCCTCCGGCACGGACAAGCTCACTGCCCGCACCCTTCCCTGCGTCTTCCTCGGTTTTCCCCTTGACGCGTCCGACTGGCACTTTTATCACCCGCCGTCTCACCGCTTCTTTCACTCTCGTGACGTCACCTTTGACGAGTCCGTCTCCTACTACCGCCGCTTTCCCCACCGTGGTCCCCCGGTTACCCCCCCCCTGTACCTGTTCACCCCTTCCCCGGTAGTCCCTGCCCCTCCTCCTCCTCCTCCCCGTCCCGCCCCCTCTGGTGTGTCCCATGTCACCCCCCTTCCGTCCGTGGACCCGGTTGAGGAGTCTTCTGACTCTGGTGGCCCTCCTGTGCAGTCCTCGCCGGCCGCCCCTCCCCAGGTGTCCCCTCCCCAGTCCCCTCCTCCACCGCCACTACCGTTGCTGCAGCCGTCGTCGTCGCCGCCGCCGCCGCCGCCGCCGTCGCAGCCCCCGTTCGCTGACTCTGGGGGTGCTCGTCCCGGTCGCCCTGGGGGTGGTCCCTCTGGGGGTACTGGTGTGGAGAGTGCCGGTGGTAGCCGAGGAGCAGCTTGCGGTCCAGGTGTTGCCGTTGTGCCGCCGCAGTAGCAGTCCCCGCCGGTGTCCGCCCTTCGCCTGCTCGGCCTTCCGTCCCCCGACCCTGCGTCGGTTCCTCCCCGACCGCCTCCTCCTCTTCCTGTCTACGGCCCTGTTTTCCCTCCGCCGGACTCGTCCCCGGCTCGTCTCCCCCCTCGTTCCCCTCCTATGTCCCCTCCCCTGTTTCCTGACCCGACTCCTCCGTCGCACGTCTGGTCTCACCGCCCCTCCCGTGCTCGTCCTGCCTCGCCTGTCTTGCGCTCCCACCCTATGTTGCTTCGTTCCCACGCGTCTCGTCCTCCCCTTCTCCCGTCGCCTCCTCCGTCCTCCCTTGTTATTGCGCCCGCCCCGCTGTCCGACTACCTTCGTGCCGCTCGTCCTCTCGTTCCTCGGGTCCTTGCCTCTCTCGTTACCGACCCGTCTGTTCCGGTCTCGTGCCTTGACGCTCTTGTCGCTGCTGTCTCTGACTTCGCCTCTACCCGCCGCCTTGACTACGCCACCGCTCTGGTCTCTGACCCTGCCTGTCCTCCGTCTGTCGGGGGTGCTCCTGCCCTTGGCAGTGACGTCCTGGAGGACCGCCAGTTCGAGCTTGCTTTCCTCTCCGAGGCTGCTCCCCATCTCTGTTCCATGCTGCTAGTCCCTGAGGGTGACCCAGACGCTTTCGACATCCCGACCCCTCGCACTTACGCTGAGGCGACTTCGGGACCCTGGGCCTCGCAGTGGATAGCTGCCATGGAGCAGGAGATGGCATCTTGGAGATCCACCGGCACCTTCGTCGACGCAGTTCCCCTACCTGGGGTGAACGTAGTCGATGGCCGCTGGCTCTTCAAGGTGAAGCGCCCTCCTGGAGAGCCGCCTGTGTTCAAGGCGCGCTATGTGGCTAGAGGCTTCAGTCAGCGCGAGGGGGTGGACTTCTTCCAGACTTTCGCTCCGACCCCGAAGATGACTACTCTTCGGGTTCTGTTACACCTAGCTGCTCAGCGTGACTACGAGCTTCACTCCCTCGACTTCTCCACTGCCTTCCTTCAGGGCAGCCTACACGAGCAGGTCTACCTGCGTCGCCCTCCGGGCTTTACTGGCACCTTCCCTCCTGGGACCCAGTGGCTCCTGCGGCGCCTCGTCTACGGCCTGCGCCAGGCTCCCCGTGAGTGGCACGACACTCTCCGTGCTACCCTTGCTGACCTGCAGTTCTTTCCGTCTTCCGCAAACCCTTCACTCTTCGTTCGTGCTGGCCAGACTCCGTTCTACATCCTTGTTTACGTCGACAACCTGGTCTTTGCCACAGCAGGTAGGGACGCACTGGCCTCCGTGAAGGCAGAGCTGCTGAAGAGACACACCTGCACTGACCTTGGAGAACTGCGCCGTTACCTTGGCTTGCAGATCTCCAGGGACAGAGCTGCGCGCACCATCACTTTGACTCAGTCACACTTGGTGCGCCAGGTCCTTCAGAGGTTCAGCCTTCAGTTCTCCTCTGCACAGCCCACCCCTCTGCCTGTAGACCACAGACTCTCCGCTCCAGTACCTGAGGAGTTGGTAGAGCCCAGCGGCCCCTACGCAGAGCTGGTGGGTTGCCTCATGTACCTGATGACTTGCACTCGCCCAGATCTCGCATACCCTCTCAGCATCCTGGCGCGCTTTGTGGCCACAGGCAGACACCGACCGCAGCACTGGTCTGCCGCTAAGAGGGTTCTGCGTTATCTTGCTAGTACATCGGGCATGGGGTTAGTGCTTGGAGGACGCAGGCCAGTGGTCCTTACTAGACACACAGACGCTTCGTGGGCAGACGACGCTGAGACACTCAGGTCTACCCAGGGCTACTGCTTCAGCCTTGGCTCAGGTGCCGTCTCGTGGAGAGCTACCCGCTCCTCGTCTATTGCGCAGTCCAGCTGTGAGGCTGAGATCTACGCTGGTGCCATGGCGGCACAGGAGCTCCGCTGGCTGACCTTCTTGCTCACTGACTTAGGTGAGCGGCCTAGCTCTGCCCCGGTCCTGTTCGCTGACAACAGGGCCATGATCCTCCTGTGTCAGGAGCCTCGACTCGAGGGCAGAGCGAAGCACATTCAGCTGCGGTACTTTCTCCTGCGTGAGCTACAGCAGCGACGTCAGGCTCGCGTAGTACACTTGGCCTCAGGTGCCAACACAGCTGATATCTTTACGAAGGCGCTTGCGCCTAAAGATCATCAGCGGCACTGTGTACAGCTTGGTCTAGTTCCTGTCGCCTCTCACTTGCTAGGACCTTGACTTGTACTGTCCTTTATATGTATAATCAGACTGGACTTGTGTCCTCTCCCAGTGGCTAGACTAGTAGTGTCGCGCTGGTCTTGTTCTTGCCTTGTCTGTACTCCTTCTGACTGGTCTCTCAGACCCTTGTGTCAGAGGTTGGACTAGTAGTGCCGCCCTGAGCTGCTTGTTTGGGGTATTCCCCTATGCAGTCTAGGGGGTGTGTCAAACATGTGTATTTGTCATGTTTGTATAGACTGTATAGGGTTACCTCTTAGAGGGTACAACACTTAGGTATATTTGTGTGTACTCTCACTTTACCATCATTGAATTCTAATTCTGATAAAGGGTTCAACTACTCAACTCCCGCTGCACTACTCAAGCATTCTCTACTGGGACTTAGTCTCTGTAAAGATCCCAGCAGGGCGGTCCGCCGGCTCTGATACCATGTTAAGCAATGCTGGGTAACGGGGGGAAGCCATGAATGGCGAGAGGGGTTTAAGGCTAGGAGCGTAATGTCGAGAGAGGAGTGTATGACTAGAAGAGAGAGGGATACAAGAAGGGGGGTTGTCCCCTCTACACTACAGTAGGATTCAGTAATACACATACCAAGTCTACAATGATATATTTAAAATATATAACTTAACAAAAACCATTATATCAATATTATTATATCAATATAAATAATATAATTACCTCGTGTACATTTAAATAAATTTCAATGTATGTGACCTAAAAAAGGTGAAAAGCTGTATTGTGCTCAACGTGGTTATTGCAATACGATATATATCACATCTGTACATTTTTCCCCATCCATACCATAAACTGTATTATTGTTACGATTCCACACATTCGAAATCTACAGTCTATGCAACCCCTCTCACGCTTGGGCGTTGAGCCTTGTTTACTACCTCGGGTATTCCCGTATGACACTAGTGTCGGACACGAGCTCCAGAATTTTCCCTCAATCGCGCCAAGTAGTAGTAGTTTTTTTTTTCTCTCATTTTCGTTTCCTGCTTTCTCGAGGAGCCCACGGTCCAGGAAGAAACAGGGGGCAATAATAGATTGAACACGGTTTTTACTCGAGGCGAGATAACCCTGCGGTTGGGGACGGGGGAGTGAAGTGGCATGTTCGGGTGGTTATAGAGCATTGTACCACTTTGCACAAGGTCAGTTAATAAGTTTATCACGAGGAGGAGAATCAGGGTTTCCACTACCAGCACCGACTGCACTTGGGAAAGTGCAGCTGTGTTGCATCGAAGTTTCCGGAGGAGAGGCTGTTCAGGAATTGTTCGCGCCTCGACTTGAAACCAGGCAGCCCATGTGCAGTCCGCGTGTCATTGCCACACCACACATCGGGCTCGCCGCCAAGGACGGACGGCTGGAACATACAGCGGCTGGTGGCAGACATAACCAAACCAAATGACACATCGATGTTTGTCGAATTGCTTGCGTCACCGAGTCGCGCAGCAAATGCTTGGTTTGGAGGGTCACCCCAAGGAAAGGAGGTTTTTGGGCCTGTCTGTCTAATCCAACCGTCCATTGGACTTGTAGTCAGTTCCATCCGTTCGTTCCTTTCCTCCCCCAAACCCGTGTTGCACCTTGGTTCCATCCGTGGCAAACCCACCGTCACCACCGTCCTCGTCGCGTCCGTCCCTTCTAGTCGAATTCCCCATGCGCACCTCCCTCGCACATGATTGCCGTCGCGAGCCACCTTTTCTTACGTCACGGCGACCATGCGCCACCCCGCAGTGCACTCTCGAGGAAAGGTCGACAGCGGCACTTTTCGTCGCACGGTGCCTGGCTGTTGGCTGATCCCATCCCAAGCGTCAATCGTCGTGTGTCCCGTTCCGCTCATTCTCATTCTCCATCCATGTCCACCTGTCCCGCACACCACGCCGTTCATTGCATGGGAAGCGAGCGCGCGCTCATCGTTACCGCTGTGCACTCATCGCTTTTGTGTGTCGCGGCGCCGCGTTCTGGGTGTGTCGATGACGTTGCGCGCACGATCGTGAGCCAGGCAAATTTCCGCGCATGATGTCGCGCGAGTGAGCAGCGCTGCATCCATCACGCCGCTCGCAACGGAGCGCCATGAGCGCGGCGAGCGCCAGAAGCCGGCGGCCGACTGGAGCACGAGTCGTAGGAGGTGAACCCGCAGCATAGATTTAAGGGAGTCTGAAGAACGGGCTGGGTGACTTGGGTATTGGAAGGCGGTGCGAAGTTGGTGCGCCGTTTCTGCCAACTGACACCGAATCTCCATCTCGCCCCTCGTAGGACTTTCTGCTGCGGCGTGACAACGGGCGGCAGCTCGCGTGTTGATTTCATCTACCACTGTCGGATCGTCTCAGATCTCTGGGCACACGCGCCGCGAGCCCCAGAAACTGGTGGTTACCCGCGAGCTTCCCGGGCAAGATCCACGAGAGCGCGGATCTGATAAGCAGGCGCCCCGCTGAGGGGATCGAGTGCTGGCAGCGCGGCGAGGCACTGAGGGGGCGTGAGGGGAGCACCCCCGCCACCACAACGAGCAGGCGGTCGCGGCGGAAGGCGCCCAGGGCCGTGCGCGGCGCAGGTGCAGTTGGCGTGCGCGTGGTAGCGGGTGGGTGGCGGTGACACACGGCGCCGCATGCTGCACGCACTTGGAGGTGCGGGCGCGGAGAGAGCAGGGTGAGGCATTCACGCACAGCGCTCGCTGCTCGCCAACCCGGAATGGCCGCCCACAGCACATGGGCGCCGCGCTGTGGCACCGCGGACAGCTGCACAGCGCGCAAGCGGAGTTTGCATTGGCGCGAGCGCCGTGCGCTGCGGCACGCTGCACACCCTGCACGCACCGCCTGCACTGCCCCGCCCAACCTCCTGGTACCGCTGTTGCTACCAGCGCTTGTGGCGCTGCTGTCGGTGCAAGCCGCGGTGGCAGCTCCTCTTGGCGCGCGGACTGGCAGGCTTGGGCGAGCTGACGCGCAGTTGGCAAGGGCAGGGCAGACGTGGCGGCACGCGCAAGCTGGGGTGAGCGGGGCGGCAGCAGGGCCAGCAGCTCGCGAGCGCAGGAGTCTGTACGCGCTGCCTGCACAGCCCAGCACGCCTCGCACCCACACACGTGTGCCACCCCACGCTGCTGCCGCATCCACTGCAGCCCCCACGCCCAGCAGCAGCAGCGCGAGTGCAAGGGGGGGTGGAGCGGGTGGTGCGGCAGAGGCCGCTGCCATTGGTGGCAAGAGGGCGAGCGAGCTGCCGCGCCCCATGGTCACGGGCAACACGCAGGGGGGAACAGACAGCAGCAGCGCGGGTGGTGGGGGTGGCGGCGGTGACATTCTGAGTCTCCTGAGAGTGATGCAGAGCGGTGAGGGCGATGAAGACGACGATGAGGACGTGGGTGCGGGGCAGCACTGGCGCATATCGCGCGTGGACCCCTCGGATGGCTTCAGGCGGTACCGCGGCCCCTACAACGTCACTGACACGCACTATTGGGCGGTGAGAGCCCCCCGCACACTCTTAGCCCGCACTCGCATTGAACCATCACCACCAAGACTGCTCACGCAAACGTCTGCACCCGTCCCTTTTTCTTGCCCTTACCATTTGCCTTTCCCCCTTCCCTTGCTTGTGCGTCAGTCCGCAGCGTTCACTGGGTGGTGGGCGGCAGCAGTTGGCGTTATCGTGTGCGTGCTGGGGGTTGTGCTGCTCGTCCTCGCGCTCTCCTCCACCCGCCAGCCCCTGGGCTGCTGCGGTGCAGCAGCGCGCAGCAAGGGCGCCAGGGCGCGCCCAGCAGCAGCAGTGCATGGCAGGGAGGGGGTTGTGCAGGCAGAGAGCACGGCGGAGAGAGGAGTGGCGAGGGGGCAAGTGGACGGAGGGCGGGCAGGGGGCGATGAGGGGGGTGTGGTAGCACCGGATGCCGCTGGTGGGGCACGCGAGGGGGGCTTTAAGGCTGGGAGAGTGGAGCCAGGTATGCACGGCCACGCGTCCACAGCAGCAACTTCCCCGTGTGACAGCGTCCACCCAGCGCCTTGGTCAAGCCCGGCAGCAGCGTCGCCCCCGGCAGCAGGAGCACGAGGGAGTGAGGCGCACATGGGCGCCCCCATTGCCATCAGCAGATCTGCCTCCTCCTCCCTCTCCTCCTTCTCCTCCTCCTCCTCCTCCCCCCGCACGTCCTCCGCTTCTTCAGCCACCCGCTCGTCCGTCTCCTCCTCCCTCTCCTCCGCTGCCTCCTCTGCACCCTTGCTGCCACCTGCTGCCCCCACCGTGTTTCCCCCCCTGACCTCTGACCTGTCAGTCCCCTCGCCAGGGGAGGAGGGGCAGCCACGTGCACAGGAGGAGAAGCGCTTTCAGCGGGAGGCAGAGGGTGGGGAGCATGGGCAGGCAGAGCGGAGCGAGCAGCGGAGCAAGGGAGCGGCATCAGTGGAGAGGGGCGAGAGGGGGTGGGGGCGAGTGGTGCGAGTGGGGCGACAGGCGGTGCAGTGGGCGCTGCTCGCTGGGGGGCTGCTGTTGACCCTGTGAGTGGGGGGGGGGGCGCTGATGGTTGGGTGCACCTTTGCTTACTGCACCCCATGCTTACTTGCCCGTGCCCTTCAGCTCTGCACGCCCTGTGCTCTCCCAACGTTTTTTTGGGCACGGGCAGGATTCTTTATGGCGTTTAGGCCCTTCCAACCCCGCCACACCACCACATGGCAGCTGTGTGCACCATGCCCCCCAGCAGTTCTGTGTCTTGACCTTTTCCCCCACGGTCCCCTCCCATCCATGCCTTCCCTGCCCGCGCACGGAGTGCAGTGCGGCAGTGGGCGTGTCGCTGTACGCGTCTGCATCATTCCGCCCCATAGCCGTGAACACCCGAGACACTGTCACCGCCACCACGGCCGCCGCCATTAATAAGGTGCAGCACACTCACCCACACTGCTGCTGCTCGCCTGCTTCTCCCTCAATGCTCTTGCGCCACACCATGCACCCATTCTGCGTGCGCGATCCCCATGCGCCTCGCCATGCACTATGCGAGCTGCTGCAGGAGGCCCCGGTAAACGATCTAAATGTGCGGCGCAGTGAGCGTGCACGGGCATGAATGGAAGCATGCTGCAACAGCACCCTTCCCATGCCACACCTCGCCTGCTCTCCCTCAACCCCCCAATTCTCCATGCCCTGCACCTGCATTCCCGTCCGCCTCGCCCTGCTGCTCGTTTCCCCCCCACACCCTCCAGCTAGACGCCATGTCCGCCGTGCTCTCAGCGGCCTACGCTGTCTTCAACCGCACGCTCCAGAGCCCCGCGCTGCTGCCGCCCGCACCGCAGCAGCAGGAGCAGGCGCAGGCGCAGCAGAAGCTGGAGCAGCAGGGCGGGCAGCGGCAGGGTAATGTGTGGGCTTCCAGCGAGAGCGCCAGCGGTGCTCCTGGCAGCGTGGGGCAGGGCGGCAACACGACCCCTGCACGCACCAGGACGATGGGCAGCGTGCCATACAGCAATGGCAATACTCCTTGTGCTGCTGCCAATGACGGTGCTGTCTACAGCAGTGGCAACAACGCAGGGGCGGGTGCAGCAGGGGGGTCAGAGCAAGGCTGGGGCAACGCGGTGGGGCGACTAGCGGGTGGCAGCGCCAGCAACGGCAGCAGCAACGGCAAAGGCACGGATGCGGCGTCGATCCTGGTGTTTGCGCGCCGTGCGCTGGTGTCAGTGCACTCCCTGCAGCGCCAGGCACACGCGCTGGAGGCCATGGTGGATGGCGTGGCGCGCAGGGCGCTCTCCACCACCAACACCGCGTGAGTCAACGCCTCTCGCTCTCTGCCTGCCTGCCTCGCTCCTTCTCCTCCCCCACCCCTCCTTCCCTCCCCTTTGCTGTGGATCGCTGCTCCCTGTGCGGCAGGCGGTCCATGCACGGAATGCAAGGCATGAACGCTGCTCCCTCTCTCTCTCCCTCTCCCTTGTCCATCCCCTTCACGCCCTCTCATGCATATCGCCTCCTGCCATCTCCCTGCCGCCCCCTGCCAGCCTCATTGCGCTCATGGCCGCCTCCTGCCTCCTGCTGCTGCTCTCTGCTGCCTGCGCCCTGGGTGAGTTGGGGGGGTGATTGGGGAAGTGAGGTACGGGGGCGGGTGCATGGGAGCGGTGTAACTGTCACATTGCACACGGATTGCCTCACACTCGCTTCCACGCGCCGTCCTCCCCCCGCCCCGCCCCACCCATGTGCCGCCATGGCGTTGTGAGGCCAGGTGCATGGCCCGCCCGCCCTCGCGCTGCCCCTTCATTGCTCGCATGCCCTCACGTGCCCCCCCCCGCCGCTCCTGCTCTCAACGCATTCCGCCTCCCTTCCCCCCCTTCCCTCTATGCGTGCGTGTGTGCGCTGTGCAGTGTCGTGCGGCAGCAGGCGCCTGTACCTCTGCACGCACCTCGTGTGAGTGCTGCTCGTTACGGCTGCGCGCTTGATTCATGTCTCTGCCCCTCGCCCACTGCTCCTTGCGCCTCGCGCATAGCTCACCGCATGGCGCGTGCCGCACCATGTCCTGTGGAGGACCTCGTGCCTCTCCTAAGCCACTGCACCCACCCCATGTGGAAAGCCTCTGCTCCTCGCCTTCTCCTCCCCCTTTCCGTTCTCTGCCTGCCTGCCTTCCCCTGTTCGCCCCACACCATGCCACCCCTCACTTTCTCCTGTGCTCCCCTCCTCGCCTGCGCCCCTCCTCTCCCCCCCCTCGTCCCCGCCACCCCAGGTGCATGTGCGCGCTGCTCGCGCTGCTGCTGCTGGCGTGGGCGCTCGCGGGGGCCTTCTTCTCTGCGCGTGTGTGAGTGCGCGCGCCCTGCTCTGCATCTATCCCTCATGCCGCATTGCGTTGCATGCCTGTGCATATACTGCGAGCGTGTGAGGGCGCCGCCATGCAGCAGCTGGTGGATGCGAGGGGTGCTGTCACCACCTCATGCCGCCATACATCGCAGCATCCGCCCGTCCCACTGATTCTACCTCTTATCCGCTTTTCCCTTCCCACTACCGCGTCTCATGGCTCCCTCCGTGCCGTGCGTGTCCCCCCTGTGCGCGCAGCGTGCTGGACGACTCGTGCCGCGAGATGGCGCTCTACGCCGCCACGCCCGCCGCCTCCACCCTCGCGCCGCTGCTGCCGTGCCTCAACCCGCGTGCGGCGCGCATCGCGCTCGTCAACGCGGCGCGCGGCGCGAACCGGCTGGTGGGGTTCGCGAACGGGCAGATCGAGAGCGGCAACGCCGCGCTCGGCGGGCTGCGCCGCCTCATGCGGGCGGCGGGCCTCATGGCGGGGAACGGCACGCGCAGCGGCGCTGGTGGGGGCGGTGCTGCGGGGGCAAGCGGCGGGGAGAGCGGAGTAGAGGGGATGAGGGCGGGCGGCCTGAGAGGGAGTGGGTCGAGCATGGGCATGGCTGAGAGCAGAGCTGGCGCTGGCAGCAGCAGCGGCGCTGCACAGGCAGGTGTAGCGGGCGGCAGCGATCAAGCTGCTGTAGCGGCAGGCCAGACAGGCGACGAGGAAAGCAGTGCTATGGGCAGTAGCAGCAGTAGTGGCAGCGGGGAGCGTCTCATTCCCCTGCTGTGCCCGCTCTTCAACGAAAGCAGCAACCTCACAGCCGCTCCGTGCCCTGCGGGATTCGGCTCCGTGCGCTCCTTTGAAAAGGTGAGACAGGCGCTGTTGCACGAGCATAGTGCGGCAAACAAGGTGCAAATAGTGCAACAAAGGTGAACTGCGAACCTGGTGGAAGAAGCACAATTCACAAGCAATGTGATCTGTTTAGTAACATTGGGTTGAGCTAATCACCTGAGCTTTATACACCAGTTTGGTGTATGAAGTGTTTGGGGGTTGTTTTCCAATATTAACTTCTAAAAAATTCCCCATTTCCCATGGCCCCACAGGACTATGCCCCATACCACTGTGAGTCAGAGAACCCTGTTGTCTGTGTGCGGCGAGGCACACCCATCCCCAACTCCTCCTACCACTTACTTGCCAGTGCTGTTGCCGTCACCGTAAGTGTGGCTGACCTGGTACCGGACATGTACGACCTTGCCACGTGTCAATTCCTCATTGACATGTTCCAAGACCTGTCCACCAATCCCCAGGGTTGTCCTGGAGCCAAGAGCAAGGTGCGAATGGAGTGGGTGGCATTTATGATGTTTGGTGTGGCACTAACTGTGCTTCTGCTGTCATGTATCATAGCATTGTACAGTTATCACAAGAGGGATGGAGATGAGAGAAGGGAGGGGCGATGAATGCAATGTATACCTAGTTGCCATCACGAGGAGGAAAGGTGGGATGTAAGTGTATGAGATTTGTCAAACATGTGTATTTGTCATGTTTGTATAGACTGTATAGGGTTACCTCTTAGAGGGTACAACACTTAGGTATATTTGTGTGTACTCTCACTTTACCATTATTCAATTCTAATTCTGATATGGTATCACGCGTAGGTAGGATCCCCCCCACCTACCGCTTCCGCTCATCCCCCCTAGCGCCCCTCCTGGGCCCTGTAGCGCCCCCCCCAGGCCCCGTCGCGCCCCTCCCAGGCCCCGTCGCGCCCCTCCCAGGCCCCCTAGCGCCCCTCCTGGGCCCCGTCGCACTCCTCCCAGGCCCCGTAGCGCCCCTCCTGGGCTCTATCGCGCCCCTCCTGGGCCCCGTCGCGCCCCTCCCAGGCCCCGTCGCGCCCCTCCTGGGCTCCGTAGCGCCCCTACTGCGCCCCGTCGCGCCCCTCCTGGGCCCCGTTGCGCCCCTCCTGGGCCCCTGTAGCGCCTCTCCTGGGCCCCCGTCGTGCCCCTCCTAGGCCCCGTAGCGCCCCTCCTGGGCCGCGTCGTACCCCCCCCCCCCCCCCCGGTCCCGTCGCACCCTGCCCGACCCCGTCGCAGCCGCCCGGCCCCGTCGCGCCCGCCCGGCGCCATCGCAGCCGCCCGGCCCCGTCGCGCCCGCCCGGCGCCGTCGCACCCGCCCGGCCCCGTCGCGCCCGCCCAGCCCCGTCGCAGCCGCCTGGCCCCGTCGCGCCCGCCCGGCCCCGTCGCAGCCGCCTGGCCCCGTCGCCCCTGCCTGGCCCCGTCGCAGCCGCCCGGCCCCGTCGCACCCGCCCGGCCCCGTCGCACCCTGCCCGGCCCCGTCGCAGCCGCCCGGCCCCGTCGCACCCGCCCGGCCGCCGTCCCGCTCGCCCGGCCCCGTCGCACCGGCCCGGCCCTGCCGCACTCGCCCGGGCCCCGTCGCCCCAGCCCGGCCCCGTCGCGCCCGCTCGGCCCCGTCGCCCCGTCCCGGCCCTGTCGCACCAGCCCGGCCCCGTCGCGCACGCCCGGCCCCGTCGGGCCAGCCCCGGCCCCGTCCTCCTCACTGGTACGGTTCCCCCCCACCCCGCCCTGCTCCGTGCTGCCCCGCACCACACTGTACTGCCTGGCACCGCACTGCACCGCACTGTACCGCACTGCACCGCACTGTACCGTACTGCACCGCACTGCACCGCACTGCACCGCACTGTACTGCACTGCACCGCACCCCACCTAGCTGCACTGCCCTGCACCGCACTGGACTGTTCCTGATGGCGGCGGAGCTTCGCTTCGACGCTGAAGGTCAGCCCCTAGAGTTCGAGGCGTGGCTTGCCGACCTCCGCCGCCAACTCACTGGCCAGCGGCAGGATGGTGAACCGCTTTCCGCACACCTTGACGGTACGCTCCCCTGCCCAGACCCCCCTGCTATTCTGCCCGCTGACCCCACACCCACTGAGCGTGAGTCTACTGCTGCCACTGCCCGTGCGCGCTCTGTCTGGCTTTCTCGCGATGCTGTTGCCCAGCTTGCTATTAGCAACGCCCTTCCCCCATCCGAGCGTCCTCGCTTTAGGTCTCTCACTACTGCTCAGGCATACTTAGATGCTGTGATCAAGCGCTATTCCACCCCTCCGGCTGCCTCGGTGGGTCGCCTGATCCTTCCGATGCTCTTTCCTGACCTTGCATCTTTCCCCACTGTCTCTGACCTCGCTGCCCACCTGCGCTCGATAGATGAGACCTGGCGCGCTGCCTGCACTGACGCCCAGCTTAGAGCCCACCAGCCGCCCATTACCTCTACCCTCTACCTGCTTGCCACCCGCCTCCCTGACCGCCTTGCTGTCGCCCGCGACCGCTTTCTTAGCGTTCACCCCGCAGACCTCACCCTCACTGACTTTGTAGACACCCTGACTGTGATAGAGACCCGTCACCGCTCCATCGCCCAGGCGAGCGGTGTCGTGCCGGTCCCTATCTTTCAGGGTTGTGCCCCCGCTCAGTGCACCTTCTCCGACGGCTCTGCCGCAGTGGGTGAGACTGCTCCTGCAGCGCAGGTCCGTTCGGGGAAGGGCCGCCGCCCCAAGGCTGGGCGCGGCGGCGGAGGCGGCGGGGGTGCGGGCGGGGGTAGTGGTGGGGTCGGGTCGCCTGGTGCTGGAGCGGACGAGGGGACCCTGCCCAGTCCAGCTGAGTCGCCGCCCCTGCAGTTGCAGCAGCCGCAGCAGCCGCCGCAGTCGCAGCCTTCGCAGCAGCCGCAGCAGCCGCAGCAGCCGTCGCAGACGCGGCAGACGAGTGTCCTCCCGCCAGGGTGGCCCGGCGCTGGCGGTGGCCGGGCGCGTGGTGGTGTGCCGCGTGGTGGCTCTGGCGGCGGGCGTTGTCAGTACCAGATCCAGACCGGTCCTCGCCGCGGCTTCGTTTGCGGTAAGATCGGTCACTCCACTCCCCGCTGTTTTCGTCGCCTGGACGACCTCTTTCGTCAGCGCTTCGGCCGGTCGCCAGACCTCCCGGACTGGCACTGTTTGCTTAGTCGTCAGATTCAGATTTTTGATATGGACATGGATACCATTGTTTCCGCTCTGCATGTGATGTATGCTGATGACTCTAGTGTGCTTCCCGCTTATTACTCACTGTTGCCTAGTGTAGGTGTGCCTAGCTTAGCCTCCCCTGCTGCGTCAGGCGTAGGATCCCCTGCTTTGTGTAGTCTTGGTGCTTCCGCCGTCGTTCCGTCGCCAGACCCCTCGGCTTCGCTTTCCTTCACCTTGGACTCTGGCGCCTCTCGGTGTTTCTTCCGCGACTCCACCACCCTGACGCCGCTTCCTGTTCGTGCTGCCGTTTCTCTTGCTGACCCCTCCGGCGGTCCGGTAGTCGCCCGCAGTTCCACCACCCTTCCCTGTCCGGCGGTTCCTTCGGGTTCTCTTACAGGTCCGCATATCCCCTCGTTCTCCAGGAACCTAGTTGGTGTCGGCTGCCTCCAGGACCTTGGCGTCACCACTACGTTCCCTGGCCACGAGCGGTATGCTGTCTGTACCGAGGCCGCCACTGGTGCCCCCCTGTCCACGTTCCCCCGGGACCCGGTGTCCGGCCTGTTCACTCTGGACACCGTGACCCCCCCGGCTGGAGCGCCCCCTCAGGTTGCTGCGTCTACCCAGGTTGCTGCTGCCTGCTCCTGTCGCTTCCTCACTCACCCGACCCTCCTGTGGCACCACCGCCTAGGTCACCTTGCGCTCCCGCGTCTGCGTCACATGTCCCAGCACGGTCTCGTCCTTGGTCTCCCAGGTTCGCTCCCCGCGTTTCCCTCCTCTCCAGCCCCACCTTGCACGCCTTATGTCGAGGGTCGGCTTCGCCGTGCCCCTCACTCCTCCTCGTTTCCCCCTACCGCCGCGCCGCTGCAGACCCTGCACCTGGACGTCTGGGGCCCCGCCCCCGTCCCTGGGCCGCGTCGAGAGCGCTACTTCCTTGTGCTTGTTGACGACTTCACTCGTTACACCACAGTCTTCCCCCTGGAGCGCAAGGCCGACGTGCCTGGCGCTCTCATCCCCTGGCTTGTCTCTGCGCGTGTCCACCGCGGTCTCCCTGTCTTGCGTCTTCACTCAGACCGTGGTGGCGAGTTTTCCTCAGGTGTCCTTGGTCGCTTTTGTCGTGCGGAGGGCATCACCCAGACGTTCACCCTACTGGACTCCCGACAGCAGAATGGGGTCGCTGAGCGACGCATCGGTTTGGTCATGGAGGTGGCTCGCACCTCCATGATCCATGCCGGTGCACCCCATTTTCTGTGCCCGTTCGCTGTGCGCTACGCTTGTCACCAGCTTAACCTGTGGCCGCACCCCCAGCAGCCGCAGGTTTCGCCGACCCGTCTTTGGACTGGGTCTCCTGGTGACGCGTCTGCGTTCCACGTCTGGGGCTGCCTTGCTCACGTCCGTGCCTCCGGCATGGACAAGCTCACTGCACGCACCCTTCCCTACGACTTCCTCGGTTCTCCCCTTGACGCGTCTGACTGGCACTTCTACCACCCGCCGTCTCACCGCTTCTTTCACTCTCGCGACGTCACCTTTGACGAGTCCGTCTCCTACTACCGTCGCTTCCCCCACCGCGGTCCCCCATTTACCCCCCCCCTGTTCCTGGTCACTCCTTCCCCGGTAGTCCCTGCCTCTCCCCCTCCTCCTCCCCATCCTGCCCCCTTTGGTGTGTCCCACGTCACCCCTCTTCCGTCAGTGGTCCCGGTTGAGGAGTCTTCTGACTCTGGTGGTCCTACGGGGCAGTCCTCGCTGGCTGCCCCTCTCCACGCGTCCCCTCCTCCACCGCCTCTGCCGCCGCTGTCGCCCCTGCTGTCGCAGCCTGTCACAGGATCGAATGTGTCGAGGAAAGATTGCACTATCGATTAGTACAAGGCGCTTTTATACTTCCAGAGTACATCAGGTAACCAGGTTTATCTTATCCTAAGGGAATAGACCCTTCTAGAAAATAGAATCACTCTGCGTATAGCCACGCGAGGCTATTGGCTTTAAGGGATTACTGCATGATTACGCTAGATAGAGCGTACCAGTACATCCCAAGCCTAGTCGGTGAGATAATTATAATAGCAGGATAAACCAAAGGTGAATGGAAATGGAGAATAGGAAACCAAATGAGATGAGATGAAAAGAGGAATGAAATAGGAAGGAAATAAGAAAAGGACCAGTGGTGTAACGGGGTCGTACTCTCACACTTCCCCCCCTCAAAGTTGGTGGGTAGAAGTAACACCCTGCTTGACAAGGTAGTCATGCAGAGGACGACGGGCGTTACCCAGACGTTCACCCTACCGGACTCCCCACAGCAGAATGGGGTCGCTGAGCCACGCATCGGTTTGGTCATGGAGGTCGCTCGCACCTCCATGATCCATGCCGGTGCACCCCATTTTCTGTGGCCGTTCGCTGTGCGCTACGCTTCTCACCAGCTTAACCTGTGGCCGCACCCTCAGCAGCCGCAGGTTTCGCCGACCCGTCTTTGGACTGGGTCTCCTGGTGACGCGTCTGCGATCCACGTCTGGGGCTGCCTTGCTCACGTCCGTGCCTCCGGCACGGACAAGCTCACTGCCCGCACCCTTCCCTGCGTCTTCCTCGGTTTTCCCCTTGACGCGTCCGACTGGCACTTTTACCACCCGCCGTCTCACCGCTTCTTTCACTCTCGTGACGTCACCTTTGACGAGTCCGTCTCCTACTAACGCCGCTTTCCCCACCGTGGTCCCACGGTTACCCCCCCCCTGTTCCTGGTCACCCCTTCCCCGGTAGTCCCTGCCCCTCCTCCTCCTCCTCCTCCCCGTCCCGCCCCCTCTGGTGTGTCCCACGTCACCCCCCTTCCGTCCGTGGACCCGGTTGAGGAGTCTTCTGACTCTGGTGGCCCTCCTGTGCAGTCCTCGCCGGCCGCCCCTCCCCAGGTGTCCCCTCCCCAGTCCCCTCCTCCACCGCCACTACCGCTGCTGCAGCCGTCGTCGTCGCCGCCGCCGCCGCCGCCGCCGCCGTCGCCTCCGCCGCCGCCGCCGCCGCCGCCGTCGCAGCCCCCGTTCGCTGACTCTGGGGGTGCTCGTCCCGGTCGCCCTGGGGGTGGTCCCTCTGGGGGTACTGGTGTGGAGAGTGCCGGTGGTAGCCGAGGAGCAGCTTGCGGTCCAGGTGTCGCCGTTGTGCCGCCGCAGCAGCAGTCCCCGCCGGTGTCCGCCCTTCGCCTGCTCGGCCTTCCGTCCCCCGACCCTGCGTCGGTTCCTCCCCGACCGTCTCCTCCTCTTCCTGTCTACGGCCCTGTTTTCCCTCCGCCGGACTCGTCCCCGGCTCGTCTCCCCCCTCGTTCCCCTCCTGTGTCCCCTCCCCTGTCTCCTGACCCAACTCCTCCGTCGCACGTCTGGTCTCACCGCCCCTCCCGTGCTCGTCCTGCCTCGCCTGTCTTGCGCTCCCACCCTATGTTGCTTCGTTCCCACGCGTCTCATCCTCCCCTTCTCCCATCGCCTCCTCCGTCCTCCCTTGTTGTTGCGCCCCCCCCGCTGTCCGACTACCTTCGTGCCGCTTGTCCTCTCGTTCCTCGGGTCCTTGCCTCTCTCGTTACCGACCCGTCTGTTCCGGTCTCGTGCCTTGACGCTCTTGTCGCTGCTGTCGCTGACTTCGCCTCTACCCGCCGCCTTGACTACGCCACCGCTCTGGTCTCTGACCCTGCCTGTCCTCCGTCTGTCGGGGGTGCTCCTGCCCTTGGCAATGACGTCCTGGAGGACCGCCAGTTCGAGCTTGCTTTCCTCTCCGAGGCTGCTCCCCATCTCTGTTCCATGCTGCTAGTCCCTGAGGGTGACCCAGATGCTTTCGACATCCCGACCCCTCGCACTTACGCTGAGGCGACTTCGGGACCCTGGGCCTCGCAGTGGATAGCTGCCATGGAGCAGGAGATGGCATCTTGGAGATCCACCGGCACCTTCGTCGACGCAGTTCCCCCACCTGGGGTGAACGTAGTCGATGGCCGCTGGCTCTTCAAGGTGAAGCGCCCTCCTTGAGAGCCGCCTGTGTTCAAGGCGCGCTATGTGGCTAGAGGCTTCAGTCAGCGCGAGGGGGTGGACTTCTTCCAGACTTTCGCTCCGACCCCGAAGATGACTACTCTTCGGGTTCTGTTACACCTAGCTGCTCAGCGTGACTACGAGCTTCACTCCCTCGACTTCTCCACTGCCTTCCTTCAGGGCAGCCTACACGAGCAGGTCTACCTGCGTCGCCCTCCGGGCTTTACTGGCACCTTCCCTCCTGGGACCCAGTGGCTCCTGCGGCGCCCCGTCTACGGCCTGCGCCAGGCTCCCCGTGAGTGGCACGACACTCTCCGTGCTACCCTTGCTGACCTGCAGTTCTTTCCGTCTTCCGCAGACCCTTCACTCTTCGTTCGTGCTGGCCAGACTCCGTTCTACATCCTTGTTTACGTCGACGACCTGGTCTTTGCCACAGCAGACAGGGACGCACTGGCCTCCTTGAAGGCAGAGCTGCTGAAGAGACACACCTGCACTGACCTTGGAGAACTGCGCCGTTACCTTGGCTTGCAGATCTCCAGGGACAAAGCTGCGCGCACCATCACCCTGACTCAGTCACACTTGGTGCGCCAGGTCCTTCAGAGGTTCGGCCTTCAGTTCTCCTCTGCACAGCCCACCCCTCTGCCTGTAGACCACAGACTCTCCGCTCCAGTACCTGAGGAGTTGGTAGAGCCCAGCGGCCCCTACGCAGAGCTGGTGGGTTGCCTCATGTACCTGATGACTTGCACTCGCCCAGATCTCGCATACCCTCTCAGCATCCTGGCGCGCTTTGTGGCCACAGGCAGACACCGACCGCAGCACTGGTCTGCCGCTAAGAGGGTTCTGCGTTATCTTGCTAGTACATCGGGCATGGGGTTAGTGCTTGGAGGACGCAGGCCAGTGGTCCTTACTGGACACACAGACGCTTCGTGGGCAGACGACGCTGAGACACTCAGGTCTACCCAGGGCTACTGCTTCAGCCTTGGCTCAGGTGCCGTCTCGTGGAGAGCTACCCGCTCCTCGTCTATTGCGCAGTCCAGCTGTGAGGCTGAGATCTACGCTGGTGCCATGGCGGCACAGGATCTCCGCTGGCTGACCTTCTTGCTCACTGACTTAGGTGAGCGGCCTAGCTCTGCCCCGGTCCTGTTCGCTGACAACAGGGCCATGATCCTCCTGTGTCAGGAGCCTCGACTCGAGGGCAGAGCGAAGCACATTCAGCTGCGGTACTTCCTCCTGCGTGAGCTACAGCAGCGACGTCAGGCTCGCGTAGTACACTTGGCCTCAGGTGCCAACACGGCTGATATCTTTACGAAGGCGCTTGCGCCTAAAGATCATCAGCGGCACTGTGTACAGCTTGGTCTAGTTCCTGTCGCCTCTCACTTGCTAGGACCTTGACTTGTACTGTCCTTTATATGTATACTCAGACTGGACTTGTGTCCTCTCCCAGTGGCTGGACTAGTAGTGCCGCCCTGGTCTTGTTCTTGCCTTGTCTGTACTCCTTCTGACTGGTCTCTCAGACCCTTGCCTCAGAGGTTGGACTAGTAGTGCCGCCCTGAGCTGCTTGTTTAGGGTATTCCCCTATGCAGTCTAGGGGGTGTGTCAAACATGTGTATTTGTCATATTTGTATAGACTGTATAGGGTTACCTCTTAGAGGGTACAACACTTAGGTATATTTGTGTGTACTCTCACTTTACCATTATTCAATTCTAATTCTGATAAGATTCTCATAACGATGCATTAGTTGAGCCATGCCTGCGAATCATCAAGCTTAAAGCCGTTGACCCAAATTGCAGAAATTTTGTTTCAAGTTTATTAATCTTGAAACTGCCCTTCTGGTAACCCAGTTCCGCAAAACGAGAGGGAAAACTAAGATCGCGCACCAAAAAGACAGGAAACATGTGATAGGCGTGCGCCACCCCCAGCCAATTCCGCCCCTGCCCCCGATACACCAGGCGTTTGAGCGGAAAGAAACTTGAAACATGCGCTCATACATTTTGGGACTTCTGAAGTGCAACCCAGCCCAGCGCCACCACGCCTAAGGGCGTGGTACTTCTGCAAAAACTGGGTCAAGTTGCGCTGCGTAGGAATCACAGTTTGCGAGGTGCCTAAAACGATAGCGAATTGTTTGTTACTAGATTCCACGCACCAAATCTAGTTTCGCGTTTCGATTTGCATTTTTCGTGTGAGCGGCGTGAAAACACCAATGTTCTTTACAACAGTTGATATGCGTGCGCCACCCCACCCTAAAGCTGTTTGGTGAAAATTGCCAAGTCAAGTTACCCACACGAGTTGCGCAGCAGGGTCAAGTTGTGCAGCCCAAATCTCGCCAAAAGGACCACGTCCTTACTGTCAAGATTATATAAGTTATATATAATCGATAGGCTTGATAGTTGTTGCTGAACCTTTCTGTAGAGGGTACAATCCCCTCCTTGTACTCTTCTCTCTTTCTAATCGACCCCTTCTTTCTCGACACTTTTCTCCACACGCTCCTAGATCTACTCTCCTCCCGCCATTCCATGGCGGCTTTCCTAGCCTCCTAGTTTCCTATCTTAAGTAGCTAGTGTCCTAAGTTCTTCTGAGATGGTATCAGAGCTGTCCGCTCCTAGCGGGCCTGCTCCTCACACTTCCGCCGCACTTTCCTCTCCTATTCCTCACGCTGCCATGGCGGCCGCGGCGGCGTCATGCTGTGGCGACGTCGTCTTGTCGCCGGCTGCACCGTCCTGCCGCTGCCGTCTCGCCACGCAACCGTGGCGTTGCGCTGACGTCGTCCCGGTCGTGCTGTACTGCCGCGACTGTCTCGACTTGCTGCTGTGGCGGCGTCGTCGTACCGCGGCGTCGCGCTGTTGTGGCGTCGACGTCTCGCCGACGCGGCGACGTCGCTGTTAAGCCGTCGCGACGTGCCGGCGCCGCCGTGCTGCCTCAGCGACATTGTGCCCGGGCGCCCTCGTCTCTGACGACAGCGGCCAGCGCCGTGCCTTAGAGCACGCCATCACGCCCACGACCTGTCGCGCCATATCGGGGGCTGCTGTTGCCCTGCCCCCGTCCTCTGCATCCCCTTGTCCTTGCCACAGCCAACGACTGCCTCATGAGGGCTCTCCCCCACCGCCGAGGAGACTGGCCATGCCGCCGAGAGGGTGGGGGCCGCTGCAGTAGCCTCTGACGTTCTAGCCGCCGCCGCCGCCGCTGGTGCAGCTGGCCTGTTGCCGCCGCACGCCGCCGCCGCCGCGCTGTCGTCACCGTCGCCGCTGCCGCCATTGCCGTCCCACGGGCCGTGAGAGCTGCCCACGTCCAGAGTCGTAGCGGCTCTTGCTGGGAATGGGGTGCTCGGTTAGGGGGTGTGTGTGTGTGTATGGTGTGGGTGTGTGTGGGCTTTCTACTACCAAGCCTAGGGGGTGTGTCAATATTATATAAGTTATATATAATCGATAGGCTTGATAGTTGTTACTGAACCTTTCTGTAGAGGGTACAATCCCCTCCTTGTACTCTTCTCTCTTTCTAATCGACCCCTTCTTTCTCGACACTTTTCTCCTCACGCTCCTAGATCTACTCTCCTCCCGCCATTCCATGGCGGCTTTCCTAGCCTTCTAGTTTCCTATCTTAAGTAGCTAGTGTCCTAAGTTCTTCTGAGACTTACGTGTGCCTTCCTATTGTTCGCTGTTCATCACCCCTCCCACACTCCCACTCTCTCCCTCCTTCCCCCCCACCCCCCCCCCCCCTCCGCCCCTCCTTTCCCTTTTCCGTCCCACCCTCCCCTTTTGTCCTTTTATATTGGCGGTGTTTTGCGTGCTCGGTTTGTTTGCGCCCTGATTGGTTCATGAGGTTTCGTCAAGAGTGTTTTTGTCGCGCATGGTGTTGCGACGCTCGCTCGTTGGCGAAAACCACTCGCCACCTCGCACCACTGCCCTACGCCCCTGCGCACTGCCATGTCCAACTTTTGCCCCTATCATGTTTATTAATCTTGCACGTTTTGGGTCAACGACTTTAATTCAGGGCCCAAAATTGGTTTTAGGCCACTCGTAGAAATCAGAGTAGGAAAACAAATTTACCCTGACGGTCATAGTTAAAAAATAATAAGTCTGATCTGACAGGGTAATTTTTTTCGAAGTCTTTGCTTAGCGTGCCCTAGCGTGCCCGCCGCTCCTAGCGCGTCCGCCAGCCCCTAGCGTGCCCGCCGTCCCCTCGTGCCGTAGCCGGCCCTTAGCATGCTCGTCGGCCCCTCGTGCCCTAGCCTGCCCCTCGCGCCGTCGCCAGCCCCTCGCGCCTTCGCTGGCCCTTCGCGCCTTCGCTGGCCCCTCACGCCCTAGCTGGCCCCTCGCGTCGTCGGCCACCCCTAGCGCCCAGCCTGCCCCTTCGCGACCAGCCGGCCCGCCCCTCGCGCCTAGCCGGCCCTTCTCGCCTTCGCTGGCCTCTCGCGTCCTAGCTGGCCCCTCGCACCGTCGCCCGCCCCTCGTGCCATCGCTGGCCCCTCGCGCCTGACCGGCCCCTCGCGCCCTAGCTGGCCCCTCACGCCTCACCGGCCCCTCGCACCCTCGCTGGCCCCTCGCGCCTTGCCGGCCCCTCGCGCCTAGCCGGCCCCTTCCGCCCAGCCAGCCCCTTCCGCCCAGCCGGCCCCTATCACCTAGCCGGCCCCTACCACCTAGCCGGCCCCTACCACCTAGCCGGCCCCTACCGCCTAGCCGGCCCCTACCACCTAGCCGGCCCCTCTCCTGCGCACCTCCGGCCCTACGTGCCCTGCTGGCCCCTCTCCACACGCCGTCCCCTTGTGCGCCTCGACTCCTCGCGCTCCCTCCTTGACCTTCCTTTCGGTTCAGTTCCGGAGAGTCCTGCCGTCGTGCCGCTGCATCCCTGTGCCGCTGTGTCGCTGTGTCCTTGTGCCGCTGTGTTCCGGTACCGCTGTGGTTGAGCGATGGCGGATGCCATGCTTCGTCTGGACGCGGAGGGGCACGCGATCGACTTCGCCGCCTGGCTTGTCAATCTCCGCCGGCACCTGACAGGTCAGCGCCAGGATGGGCACTCCCTCGCTATGTATGTTGATGGCTTGCTTCCTCGCCCCTCCACCCCTGATCCCCTCCCTGCTGTCCCCACCACTGCTGAGAGTCAGGCCTTTGCTGCTGCTGCGCTCGCTCGCGCTGTCTGGGATTCTCGCGATGCTGTAGCGCAGCTTGCCATTAGTCATTTGCTTCCCCTTTCTGAGCGTCCACGTTTCATTACTGTCGCGAACGCTAAGGATTTCCTAGATGCTGTAGTTGAACGCTACTCCATGCCTGCCTCTACGTTAGCTGGCCGCATGATCCTCCCCATGCTCTTCCCCGATCTCTCTGCTTTCCCCACTGTTGTTGATCTTGCCACTCACCTCCATGCACAAGAGACTAGCTACCGTGCCGCTAGCACCACTACCTAGCTCACTGCCTTCCCCCCACCGTTCTGCGCTACCCTGTATATTATTGCCATGCGCCTCCCTGACCGCCTAGCCACTGCCCGCGACCAATTTCTTAGCTAGCACCCACTTGACCTCACCCTTACCGCCTTTGTCGCTACCCATTCTGAGATAGAGACTCGCCAGCACACTATCGCTCAGTCAAGCGGCGTTGCGGCAGTCCCTATGTTTCAGGGCTGTGCTCCCTCCCAATGCACGTACGCGGACGTCTCTGCTGCGGTCGCTATGGCTGCTCCTCCTTCAGAGACTGCAGTGGCGGCCTTCCCGTAGCAGCAGCGCCAGCGTCGGGGCCGTCTCGGCCCTAAGGGAGGGCGTGGTGGTAGCGGTGGTGGCGACAGTGCTCAGACAAGGGGGCTCGGGTAGGTGTCCAGGAGCAGCAGCAGGCGCAGCAGTCGCAGCAGCAGCCACACCAACAGCAGCAGCAGCAGCAGCCGTAGCAGCAGCAGCAGCCGTGGGTCCGCCTCCCACCAGGGTGGTCGGGAGCCCGTAGAGGTGGTGGCCAATGTGGCGGTCCTTGCAGCTCGGCGTCTACCGGTGGTCTCGGTGCTGTCGGCTGCCAGTACCAGCTCCAGACCGGGCCCCTCTGTGGCGCTGTGTGTCGCCGCCCGCACCCGAGTGCCTGCTGTTTCCGCCGCCTCGACGACCTCTTTCGTCGCCGCTTCGGCCCGGCTCCGAACCTCCCTGACTGGCCCAGCCCACTGCACCACGGTGTGCCTGTTTTTGACTTAGTCATGGATTAGATTAGTTATGCCTTGCATTCTCTGTATGCTGACGCTTCTAGTGTGACGGGATCTTATTACCCTGTGTTCTCTAGCTTAGGCATAGCACCTGTGTGTAGTACAGACTCTTAGGATTGAGAAATTAATGGAGAAGTGAGAGAGTACAAGAGAATATACCTAAGTGTTGTACACTCTAAGAGGTGACCCTATACAGTCTATGCAAACATTAGAGATACACATGTTTGACACACCCCCTAGACTGGATAGGGGCAGGTTCTGAACAAGCAGATCAGGGCGGCACTACTAGTCCAGCCACTGAGACAGGGGTCTAAAGACCAGTCAAATGGACTACAAGCAAGGCAAGAACAAGACCAGGGCAGCACTACTAGTCCAGCCACTGGGAGAGGACACAAGTCCAATCTGAGTACATATAGATATATAGGACAGTACAAAGTCAAGGCCCTAGCAAGTGAGAGGCTACAGGAACTAGACCGAGCTGTACACAGTGCCGCTGATGATCTTTAGGCGCAAGCGCCTTTGAAAAGATATCAGCTGTGTTGGCACCGGAGGCCAAGTGTACTACGCGAGCCTGGCGGCGCTGCTGTAGCTCGCGCAGGAGGAAGTAACGCAGCTGGATATGCTTCGGTCTGCCCTGGAGTCAAGGCTCCTGACACAGGAGGAACATGGCCCTGTTGTCAGCGTACAGGACCGGGGCAGAGCTAGGCCGCTCACCTAAGTCAGTGAGCAAGAAGGTCAGCCAGTGGAGCTCTGGTGCCGCCATGGCATTGGCGTAGATCTCAGCCTCACAGCTGGATTGGGCAACAGACGAGGAGCGGGTAACTCTCCACGAGACGGAATGTGAACCAAGGCTGAAGCAGTAGCCCTGGGAAGACCTGAGTGTCTCGTCGTCGTCTGCCCAAGAAGCGTCTGTGTGTCCAGTAAGGACCACTGGCCTGCATCCTCCTAGCACTAACCCCATGCCCGATGTACTTGCAAGATAACGCAAAACCCTCTTAGCGGCAGACCAGGTGTCTGCCTGTGGCCACAAAGCGAGCCAGGATGCTGAGAGGGTATGCGAGATCTGGGCGAGTGCAAGTCATCAGGTACATGAGGCAACCCACTTGCTCAGTGTAAGGACCACTGGGCTCTACTGACTCCTCAGGAACTGGAGCGGAGAGTCTGTGGTCTAGAGGCAGAGGGGTGAGCTGTGCAGAGGAGAACTGAAGGCCGAACCTCTCAAGGACCTGGCGCACCAAGTGTGACTGAGTCAAGGTGATGGTGCCTGCTGCTCTGTCCCTGGAGATCTGCAAGCCAAGGTAACAGCGCAGTTCTCCAAGGTCACTGCAAGTGTGTCTCTTCAGCAGCTCTGCCTTCACGGAGGCCAGTGCGTCCCTGTCTGCTGTGGCAAAGACCAGGTCGTCGACGTAAACAAGGATGTAGAATGGAGTCTGGCCAGCACGAACGAAGAGTGAGGGGTCTGCAGAGGACGGAAAGAACTGCAGGTCAGCAAGGGTAGCACGCAGCGTTCGTGCCACTCATGGGGAGCCTGCCGCAGGCCGTAGACAGGACGCCGCAAGAGCCACTGGGTCCCACGAGGGAAGGTGCCAGTAAAGCCCTGAGGGCGACGCAGGTAGACCTGCTCGTGTAGGCTGCCCTGAAGGAAGGCAATGGAGAAGTCGAGGGAGTGAAGCTCGTAGTCACGCTGAGCTGCTAGGTGTAACAGAACCCGAAGAGTAGTCATGTTCGGGGTCGGAGCGAAGGTCTGGAAGAAGTCCACCCCCTCACGCTGACTGAAGCCTCTAGCCACGTAGCGCGCCTTGAACACATGCGGCTCTCCAGGAGGGCGCTTCACCTTGAAGAGCCAGCGGCCATCGACTACGTTCACCCCAGGCGAGGGAACTTCGTCAGCGAAGGTGCCGGTGGATCTCCAAGATGCCATCTCCTGCTCCATGGCAGCTATCCACTGCGAGGCCCAGGGTCCCGAGGTCACCTCAGCGTAAGTGCGAGGGGTCGGGATGTCGAAAGCGTCGCGGCCACCCTCAGGGACTAGCAGCATGGAACAGAGGTGGGGAGCAGCCTCGGAGAGAAAAGCAAGCTCGAACTGGTAGTCCTCCAGGACGTCACTGCCGAGGGCAGGAGCACCCCCGACAGACGGAGGACAGGCAGGGTGAGAGACCAGAGCGGTGGCGTAGTCAAGGCGGCGCGTAGAGGCGAAGTCAGCGACCGCAGCGACAAGAGCGTCAAGACACGAGACCGGAACAGACGGGTCGGTAACGAGAGAGGCAAGGACCTGAGGAACAAGAGGACGAGCGGCACGAAGGTAGTCAAATAGAGGAGGAGGCGCAACGGTAAGGGAGGACGGAGGAGGCGACGGTAGATGGGGAGGACGAGACGCGTGGGAACGGAGCAACATAGGGTGAGAGCGCGGGACAGGGGAAACAAGACGAGCGCGGGAGGGACGGGGGGAGCAGACGTGAGACGGAGGCGTCAGGTCACGAGACAGAGGAGGGGACACAAGGGGGGAGCGAGGGGGAAGACGAGCCGGGGACGAGTCCTGCGGAGGAAACACAAGGCTGTAGACAGGAAGAGGAGGAGATGGAAGGAGAGGAACGGACGCAGGGTCAGGGGACGGAAGGCCGAGCAGGCGAAGGGCTGACACCGACGGGGACTGCTGCTGCGGCGGCACAACACCAACACTGCTCCGCGGCAACCTCAGGGACACTCCACTCCGGCACCCCCAGAAGGAACACCCCCAAAGCCCAAAACCCCCCGAGCACCAGTACCACCCCCAGGGTCACCTGGGCAGGCCACAAAAGGAACCCCAGAACGAGCACCCACCCCAACGCCCACCACAGTCGACGAACTGCTGCTGCGACGGCGACGGCGGCGGGAACGACGGGTGCGGCGGCGACGGCACTGGAGACGACGGCTGCGACAGCAGGGGCGACGGCGGCTGCAGAGGCTGTGAGGGAGGAGACACGGGTGGAGGGGCAGACGGCGAGGACTGCGCCGCAGGACCACCAGAGTTAGAGGACTCCTCGACCGGGACAACTGGCGGGAGAGGGGTGACGTGGGACACACCAGAGGGGGCAGGACGGGGAGGGGGAAGGGGGGGGGCCGGGACCAACGGGGAAGGAGTGACCAGGAACAGGGGGGGAGCAACCGGGGGACCGCGGTGGGGGAAGCGGCGGTAGGAGGAGACGGACTCGTCAAAGGTGACGTCGCGAGAGTGAAAGAACCGGTGAGACGGCGGGTGGTAGAAGTGCCAGTCGGACGCGTCAAGGGGGAAACCGAGGAAGACACAGGGCAGGGTGCGGGCAGTGAGCTTGTCCGTGCCAGAGGCACGAACATGAGCAAGGCAGCCCCAGACGTGGAATGCAGACGCGTCACCTGGAGACCCGGTCCAAAGAAGGGTCGGCGAAACCTGCGGCCGCTGGGGGTGCGGCCACAGGTTAAGCTGGTGAGCAGCGTAGCGCACGGCGAACGGCCACAGAAAATGGGGTGCACCGGCATGGATCATGGAGGTGCGAGCCACCTCCATGACCAAACCGATGCGTCGCTCAGCGACCCGATTCTGCTGCGGGGAGTCCCGCAGGGTGAACGTCTGGGTGATGCCCTCCGCACGACAGAAGCGACCAAGGACACCTGAGGCAAACTCGCCACCACGGTCTGAGTGAAGACGCAAGACAGGGAGACCGCGGTGGACACGCGCAGAGACAAGCCAGGGGATGAGAGCGTCAGGCACGTCGGCCTTGCGCTCCAGGGGAAAGACTGTGGTGTAACGTGTGAAGTCATCGACAAGCACTAGGAAGTAGCGCTCGCGACGCAGCGCATGGACGGGGGCGGGGCCCCAGACGTCCATGTGCATGGTGTGCAGCTGCGCGGCAGTAGGGGGAAACGAGGAGGAGTGAGGGGCACGGCGAAGCCGACCCTCGACACAAGGCGTGCAAGGAGGGGCGGGGGAGGAGGGAAAAGCGGGGAACGAGCTAGGGAGACCAAAGAGGAGACCGTGCTGGGACATGTGACGCAGACGCGGGAGCGCAGGGTGACCTAGGCGGTGGTGCCAAAGGAGAGTCGGGTGAGTGAGGGACCGACAGGAGCAGGCAGCAGCAACCTGGGTAGACGCGGCCACCTGAAAGGGCGCCCAAGCCGGGGGGGTCACGGTGTGTAGGGTGAACAGGCCAGACATTAGGTCCCGGGGGAACGTGGACAGGGGGGCACCAGTGGCGGCCTCGGTACAGACAACATACCTCTCATGACCAGGGAACGTAGTGGTGACGCCAAGGTCCTGGAGGCAGCCGACACCAACTAGGTTCCTGGAGAACGAGGGGATATGCAGACCTGTGAGAGGGCCCAAAGGAACCGCCGGACAGGGAAGGGTGGTGGAACTGCGGGCGACGACCGGACCGCCGGAGGGGTCAGCAAGAGAAACTGCAGCAGGGACAGGAAGCGGCGTCAGCGTAGTAGAGTCGCGAAAGAAACACCGGGAAGCGCCAGAGTCCAAGGTGAAGGAAATCGAAGCAGTGGCGTCTGGCGACGGGGCGGCGGCGGAAGCACCAAGGCTAAACAAAGTAGGAGCTCCTACGCCTGACGCAGCAGGGGAGGCTAAGCTAGGCGACAAGGAGTAATAAGAGGGGAGCACACTAGAGTCATCAGCATACATCACATGCAGGGCAGAAACAATGGCATCCATGTCCATATCAAAAATCTGAATCCTACGACTAAGCAAGCTGTGCCAGTCCGGCAGGTCGGGCGACGGGCCGAAGCGCTGACAAAACAGGTCGTCCAGGCGACGAAAACATCGTGCAGAGGCGTGACCGATCTTACCGCAAACGAAGCCGCGGCGAGGACCGGTCTGGATCTGGTACTGACAGCGCACGCCTCCCGAACCGCCACCCGGCACGCCACCACGCGCACGACCACCACCAACGCCAGGCCACCCGGGCGGGAGGGCACTCGCCTGCCTCGTCTGCGCCGGATGCTGCGGCTGGTGCGGCTGTTGCGGCTGCTGCGATTGCTGCGTCTGCTCAGCTGGACCTGGCAGCTGCTCAGCTGGACCTGGCAGGGTCCCCTTGTCCGCTCCACCACCAGACAACCTGACTCCACCACCACCTCCACTGGGCCCCCCACCTCCCCCACCGCGCCCAGCCTTGGGGCGGCGGCCCTTCCCCAGACGGAACTGCGCTGCAGCGGTGGTCTCAACCACAGCTGCAGAACTATCGGAGAAGGTGCACTGAGCGGGGGCACAACCCTGAAAGATAGGGACCGGAACAGTACCGCTCGCGTGGGCAATAGAGCAGTGGCGAGTCTCAATAACATTCAGGGTGTCTACAAAGTCTGTGAGGGTGAGGTCACCAGGGTGAATGCTAAGGAAGTGGTCACGAGCAGCGGCAAGTTAGTCAGGGAGGCGGGTGGCAAGCAGGTAGAGGGTAGAGGTAAGGGGCGGCTGGTGGGCTCTAAGCTGTGCGTCAGTGCAGGCGGCGCGCTAGGTTTCATCTATCGTGCGCAGGTGGGCAGCCAGGTCAGCGACAGCGGGGAAAGACGCAAGGTCAAGAAAGAGCATCGGTAGGATCAGGCGACCCACCAAGTAGCAGGCGGGGCGGAATAGCGTCGGATAACAGCATCTAGGAAAGCCTGGGCAGTGGTGATCGACCTAAAGCGATGACGCTCAGACTGGGGGAGGGCATTGCTAATGGCAAGCTGGGCGACAGCGTCACGGGAAAGCCAGACAGCGTCACGGGGCAGCGGTCGTAGTGGACTCGCGCTCAGCAGGTGTGGGGTCAGCGGGCAGCACAGCAGGGGGGTCTGGGCAGGGAAGCGTACCGTCAAGATGTGCCGAGAGCGGGTGGCCATCCTGCCGCTGACCAGTGAGGTGGCGGCCGAGGTCAGCTAGCCAGGCCTCGAACTCCAGAGGCTGGCCTTCAGCGTCGAAGCGAAGCTCCGCCGCCATCAGGAACAGTGAAGGGCAGTACAGTGCAGTGCAAGGCGGTACAGTGTGGTGCAGCGCGGTGCAGTGCGGTACAGTGTGGTACAGTGCGGTGCGGTACAGTGCGGTACGGTGCAGTGCCGTGCGGTGCAGCGCGGTGCAGTGCAGTGCAAGGTGATGGAGAACCGTACCAGGGAGGGTGCAGTGCAGGAGCAGGCACGAAGATCGGGCCGCACGCAGATCGGCGGCAGTCCGACGGGAAGGTGAGCACGGGGCCGGAGATCGACGAGCAGGGCGCACGCAGTGGTCGGCAGAACGGGCGCGGGGCCCAGTAGTGGCTGGCGCCGGGCCGAAGAGGACGGGTGCAGGGGCCAGGTAGGACGGCGCGGGGCCGGCTAGGACGGGCCTGGGACGTGCGCGGGGCCGGCTAGGAGGGGCCTGGGACGGGCACGGGGCCGGCTGGGAAGGGCGCAGGGGGCCTGTAGGACGGCCGCGGGGGCCAGCTAGGACGAGCGCGGGGGCCTGTAGGACGGGCGCGGGGCCGGCTAGGACGGGCGCGGGGGCCTGTAGGACGGGCGTGGGGACCAGCTAGGACGAGCGCGGGGGCCGGCTAGGACAGGCGCAGGGGCTGCTAGGATGGGCGTGGGGCCGGCTAGGACGGGTGCGGGGGCCGGTGGGACGGGCGCGGGGGCCGTAGGATGGGCGTGGGGGCCACTACAACGACACGTGGGTCGGTAGGACGGGTGCGGGGGCCACTAGGACAAGCGCGGGGCTGACTAGGACGGGCGCGGGAGCCGTGAGGACGGGCGCGGGGCCAGCTAGGGCGGGCGCGGGGCCAGCTAGGACGGGCGCGGGGGCCTTTAGGACAGGCGCGGGGGCCGTTAGGATGGGCGCGGGGGCCGTGAGGACGGGCGCGGGGACAGCTAAGACGGGCGCGAGGGCCGTGAGGACGGGCGCGGGGGCCAGCTAGGACGGGCGCGGCAGGCGCAGCTAGGACGGGCACGCGGGGGCCGTTAGGACGGGCGCGGGGCCAGCTAGGACGGGCGCGGGGGCCAGCTAGGACGGGTGCGGCGGGCCCAGCTAGGACGGGCGCGCGGGCGCGGCTAGGACGGGCGCGGGGGCGACTAGGGCCTAGGGCGGAAGCATGGGCGAGCGGCGGGACCTACCTACTTCTGATACCATCTTAGGATTGAGTAATTAATGGAGTAGTGAGAGAATACTGTTATAGTCACAATAGGCTCAGATGTGCCTATAATGAGAGATAGAGAGCACAGTCGGATTTCCGTCAGACGGCTTCAAATATTGATAACGATCTGGTCGCTGAATCAAACGGTGATTTGTAAGTTTGATCTGGAGCGCGTGGCTGTCGTCTAAAAGCAGCAAGTTGAATCATAAAATTCCATGAAGATGCGACGACGCTATGGGGGTTTGACTAGCAGGAGGTACAGCAGCCACTATAGTCTTGGAAGTACAAACTTAGCAAGAAGAATTCGAGAGGGAGATGGTTCCCAGCCTCTACATACCCCAAGAGCCGAGGTCCAGGTTGGTGGTACACCACCACAGAGTCCCCAACCATGAAGAGTCTCGAAACAAACCCTCCAAGGGGCTACACCAAGTGAAATGTAACACTACACGAAGTAGCGTTACTATTTTCACTATTTAATATTTATCCGTGTCCCTTGGGCTTGAAATCTTGAGCTCTTGGTCTTGGTTCTGCAAGATAAATTCTTCTTGAGTTGATGGGGGCTTGCTGCACACACCTGCGACACGATGGACACTTCACACTCGACAAAATAGAAAAAACACATGCGACACGCAAACGACGACTTGACATGCGAGTTGTAAAAACTCGCTAATGTCTTGACTGACACAAACCACATTGTGATACACCATTCAAACACACACACAAGCACTAGATAGCAATGGCATAGACTCACAATTCATTCCATGCCATGCATGCACACACACAAACAAGGACGACAAGCCGAGTGCAAGCCATAGGGTTGCACCAACAAACTCCCCCTCGGATTGTTGGCCTTAGAATCTGCTCCCCTTAGTTCAGAGCCATCCCAGCAATCTTGCAACACTTCCAATGCTACTGCTCAACCAGCCTCTTGGTCATCATATCAGCTGGCTGTGCCGTCGTCTTCACGTAGTGCAAATCCACTTCACCCGAGGTTACCATGCTCCTCACCCAATGCCACTTCACCTTCATGTGCTTGGTAAGGCCATGAAGAACGGGGTTCTTAGCCAATGCAATAGCACCCTGGCTATCACAATAGAGTGGGGTAGGTCCTTGCTGCTCCTCCCCCAATTCAGCTAGCAAACGCCGCAGCCACACAACCTCCCTTATGGCACGGAAGAGTGCCATGTACTCGGACTCCACCGAGCTCAATGCTTGGTCCACTTGCTTCTTGCTCTCCCAAGCTGTTGGGCCTCCACCAACACATCAGATGAAGCCTCCCACACTTGTCATATCCTCTGGTTCTGATGCCCAAGATGCATCAGAGAAGGCGGTGAGAAAGAGCCTCCCGGGTTCGACTCCATCCGCACCCTCTTGACGCCTTTGTGCCGCCGCGGAGTATTGCAGTCCAACAGTTGCTGTTTGGCCAAGGTACTTGGCCACTCTCCCTCAAGCTACTACCTGCTCTTCATTAGGGCATTGGACAACCCTAGCCAGCTGCCCGGTGGCAAAGGCTGCATCCGGCCTTGTGTGAACGGCCGCATACATGAGGCTGCCCACCAAGGAGTGAAAACGGCGCCTCTCCTCTTCACCAACACTTTCCTCCGCTGGTCCTTTCACACACTTGAACCCTGAGGGAAGAGGAGTAGCCACATGACCTTCACTCTTCCCAAAGTTTGCAGCCAAGGCCTCCAAGTACTTCTTTTGATGCACTCGCATCCACCGCTTCTCCACATCTCGCTCAATGTGAAGCCCAAGGTAGTAGTTGACGTCACCAAGGGTCTTGCACTTGAACTTGTCTTGAAGCTTCAGCATCACCTCCTTCACAAGGTCAGAGGAGGGTGAGAATATGAGGATGTCATCCACATAAACCACCATGAAGCTCCTCTGCTCCCCCTCGCCAAGCATGAACAAGGATTGATCGGCCATTGAGGGAGTGAAGCCGATCGCCTCCAAGACTTCCCGCAGCTTGATGTACCATTGCCTAGGGGCTTGCTTGAGGCCATAGAGTGCTTTCTTCAGCTTCCACACTCTGCCACTCCCATCATTGTACCCCTCTGGCTGCTCCATGTAGGTCTCTTCCTCCAAAACGCCGTTGAGGAAGGCCGTTACAATGTCCATTTGCTTCACCACCCATCCTTTGATGGCCGCCGTGGCGAAGAGAGTTCGAAGGGTTGTACCCTTCACCACATGAGCATATACTTCATTGTAGTCCTTCTTCTCCTGCTGCTGGTACCCCTTGGCTACAACTCTGCTCTTCTAGCGCTCAATGTTGCCGTCAGCGTCGGTCTTGCGCTTGAAGAGCCACTTGTAGGTTCACCAAGTCAAACGTGTCGTTCTCGATGATGCTCCCCATTTCTTCATCTGAGGCCTTCTTCCACTCCTTCCCATTGGGGCCCGCCCAAGCCTCCTTGGGATTTGTAGGCTCCCCCGGTATCTCCACCGAGAGAAGAAGGCAAAAGCGCACTCCTCGCTTTCATCTTCCGCATCATCGCCTAGCATGAGGGCCGAACCGGTCAATGTTGAGTTGGCTATTCCTCCAAGCCGTTCATAGCTCAACCTTTTGGGGGGATGAGTCTTCCTTCTCCCCCTTCCTTCCTCCTCTGCTGCAGGGACTTGGATGCTCTCATGGTGTTGCAGCAAATCTGGTCGGTTCCCGCGAGCACTTGTAGCACGAGGCGGAAGTGACGGTGCACGCTCATCACCTTGCTGCACCTCCTCCTCCTCCTCATCCCCATTCACTTGGGGAGATTGCCTCGTGATTGTGCTGCTGCTACTCAGCTCCAAGGGCAGCTCCACATGCTCCAAGCCGGTCCTCTTCACCTCTCCAAGCCGCACACCAATCTTCGCTTGGTTCTCCGCATTCCACTCCTTGTACGGTAAGTTCTCCATGAACTTGCAATCTCTGCTCACCAGGAACTTCTTGGTAAATGGGTCCCATAGAAGCCATCCCATGCTGTTTTGGGCCATGCCCAGGTGCACGGCCCATGTTGCCTTGGCATCAAGCTTGTTGTGCCGAAGTTTCTTAGGCACAAGTGCCATGCACATGCACCCGAACACCCGAAGCATATCCACCTTCAGCTTCCTTCCAATCCACTCCACATAGGGCACCCATTTTTCTTCTCCCACATGAGTCAAGGCTCTGTTCTTGGCCACACAAGCATGCCGCACCGCATCCGGCCAAAAGTAATTGGGTAGACCGGCTTCAATGAGAAGTCCCCGAGCCGTCTCCGTGAGTGTCCGATTCGCACGCTCGGCGATGCCGTTCATTGCAGGAGAGTAGGGCATGGTAAGAGAGTGCCTTATGCCCTGATTCTTCAGCCAAGTTGAGAAGTCCTTGCTCAGGAACTCTCCCCCACGGTCAGTGCGAATCGCCTTCACAAGTCGGTCTTGTTGCCGTTCCACCATCGGCAACCAATCGGTCTTCACCGTTTCAGCTACGTCACTCTTCTTGGGCAGCACATACACCCAGGTCATGCGAGTGTAGACGTCCACAATGGTGAGGAAGTACTCTGCTCCAGCAGCTCCAAGCTTCAAGGGGCCTACCACATCCATCACCACCTCATCAAGTGGTGCCTTCGCCGTTGTCTCCGAGCTATGGAACGGGTAGCGGGTGAACTTGGCTTGCATGCATGTTGGACAGCCAAGCACCTCATTGGGCTCCCCCTTGACACGTATCCCACTGACCATCTCTTGCTTAACAATCTGCTGCAAAATGGGCAATGCCACATGCCCCATTCGCCGATGCAAGGTCAGCCAATCACACTCTCCCGTAGCGGAAGTCGGGTTGGAGAAAGCGGCACTCGCAATTGTGCCCCACAAGCTCTCTCCTTTCTCCTTCGCCGCTGCTGCTTTGTTGATCTTAGCCTTCTCCTCCTCATTTCCACCACCTTTGGCTGCTGCACCATTCTCCTTGGGTTCACACGCCTTGCTGGTCTCTCCAAGGTTGCACTTCTTCAAGTCACTCTTGGTGTCACTTTGCTTTCCGTGATCACCGCCACCAACCGCTTCACGCTTGGTGCTGACGCTTGCTGCCACTTGCCTCTCTTTAGGCATGGGGACCACTGGAATTTGCCACATCTCATTGTAGATGTCCCTGTCCTCATGAAGGTCCCAAAGCTTCCGCTCACCAAGCCTCGCGGTATAGGTTTTGGAACCCTTGGAAGATGTGTCCATGCCGGTCTTTTGCAAACGCCGAACGGAAATCAGGTTGGCTGCTAGGTTGGGCACCAAAAGCACGTTCTTGAGGCCCACCATCTTCCCATCAGCACCCTTGAACATGGCCTTGCCCATGCCCTTCACCTCTGCTCGCTGCCCCAAAGCCGATGTAACATGCTTGACCGGCGACGGTTCGAGTTCGGTGAGCAAGTCCGCACGAGGTGTCATGCTATAGGTGGCGCCGCTATCGATCACCCAAAAGTCCAGAGAGTGAAGGGTGACCTTTCCCACAGTAGCTGGCTCCTCAAAGCCTTCCACACCTCCTGCTGCAGCTGCCGCTTGCGTGGAGACAAAGAAGAATTGGCCCGGGTATCGATCTTCACTCGAGTCCTTGTCGTAGTCTCCACCTTTCATGCTTGCCGCTTCGCTTCCACGATCACCACGGCCTCCACGACCTCTGCCTCTTCCTCCCCTTGCTCCTCTGCCCTCTTGGCCTTGAGAAGGGGTCCAGCCATCAGGCAATCTGAAGCAATCTCTCCACATGTGGCCGGTCTTGTGGCAAAAGTGGCATTCGCGGTCTTCCGCGCCCACGCCCATAGCCATTGTTGTTGTTGTTGCTGTCATATCCTCCATTACCACGGCCTCCATTGAAGTAGCTGCTGCCAAATCTTCCTCCTCGCCCTCTGCCCCTTCCACGGCCGTGCCCACGGCCCATGCTTGCAACTCGAGCACCATCGGAACCCGCCAATTCGCGACGGCAGAAATCTTCTTGTAAGATTTCCCGCTTCACATCTTCGAGTGAGAGACGGGGCAGATCTCGATTAAGGTTGATGATGAGCAAGGACCATGAGTCTGGAAGTAAGGCCAGCAGCTTGGTCTTCTTTTGAAGGTCACTGTAGTTCAGATCAGCTCCTTCGAGCTGTGTCAACAAGTCGAAGAATTTCTGCACTCCTTCCTCCACCGGTTCGCCTTTGTCAATTCGAAGTGCCGCCATTTGCTGCTCCAAAACCACAGCCACCGCCGCTGTTGCAGGAGCGTGTACACCCTTGAGAGCAGCCCATGCCTTTGGTCCCTTTGCTGGTTCACGCTAAAAAGGCTTGATGTGACGGATTTGGCTGCTCCCCAATGCTTGCCCAAGTAGAAGGTAGCCTTGTGCGCTCTTCCGCACCCACGGGCTCTTCTCCGGGTCGTTCTCGGGGCGCTTCTCCGTTCCTTCCATCACCTCCAGCAGATCATAGTGGTCAAAGATGTTCTCCATCTTGAAGGACCACTCAGCAAAGTTGTCACCGTTGAACTTGTCAAGGCCAAACACTCTAGGCTCATCCCTAGAGGGTCCAAGGCTAGGTTGCACCGGAGCAACGGGTGGATCTTGGTGTTGACCTTGTGCTTGGGCGTCTTCTCTGCCTCCAGCACCTCTGCCACCCCCTTCCTCAAGTCAAGGCATGGTCGAGACGGCTCCAAGGGGCTTTGATACCAGTTGTTATAGTCACAATAGGCTCAGATGTGCCTATAATGAGAGATAGAGAGCACAGTCGGATTTCCATCAGACGGCTTCAAATATTGACAACGATCTGGTCCGTGAATTAAACGGTGATCTGTAAGTTGGATCTTGAGCGTTTGGCTGTCCTCTAAAAGCAGCAAGTTGAATCATAAAATTCCATGAAGATGTGACGACGCAATGGGGGTTTGACTAGCAGGAGCTATAGTAGCCACTATAGTCCTGGAAGTACAAACTTAGCAAGAAGAGTTCGAGGTGGAGATGGTTCCCAGCCTCTACATACCCCAAGAGCCGAGGTCCAGGTTGGTGGTACACCACCACAGAGTCCCCAACCATGAAGATTCTCGAAACAAACCCTCCAAGGGGCTACACCAAGTGAAATGTAACACTACACGAAGTAACGTTACTATTTTCACTATTTAATATTTATCCGTGTCCCTTGGGCTTGAAATCTTGAGCTCTTGGTCTTGGTTCTGCAAGATAAATTCTTCTTGAGTTGATGGGGGCTTGCTGCACACACCTGCGACACGATGGACACTTCACACTCGACAAAATAGAAAAAACACATGCGACACACAAACGACGACTTGACATGCGAGTTGTAAAAACTCGCTAATGTCTTGACTGACACAAACCACATTGTGATACACCATTCAAACACACACACAAGCACTAGATAGCAATGGCATAGACTCACAATTCATTCCATGCCATGCATGCACACACACAAACAAGGACGACAAGCCGAGTGCAAGCCATAGGGCCGTTAGGACTGGCGCGGGGGCCGTGAGGACGGGCGCGGGGCCAGCTAGGACGGGCGCGAGGGCCATGAGGACGGGCGCGGGGGCCAGCTAGGACGGGCGCGGCGGGCGCAGCTAGGACGGGCGCGCGGGGGCCGTTAGGACGGGCGCGGGGCCAGCTAGGACGGGCGCGGGGGCCAGCTAGGACGGGCGCGGCGGGCCCAGCTAGGACGGGCGCGCGGGCGCGGCTAGGACGGGCGCGGGGGCGGCTAGGGCCTAGGGCGGAAGCATGGGCGAGCGGCGGGACCTACCTACTGCTGATACCATCTTAGGATTGAGTAATTAATGGAGTAGTGAGAGAATACAAGAGAATATACCTAAGTATTGTACCCTCTAAGAGGTGACCCTATACAGTGTATACAAACGTTAGGGATACACATGTTTGATACAGACTCCCCTGCTGCGTCAGGTGTAGGACCGTTTGCCTAGCCTAGGCTCCACAGTCGCTCCTCCTTCGTCTGCTGCTACTATTTCGCTGTCCTTGACACTTGACTCCGATGCGCTGCTTGCTTCTTCCGCGACCACGCCGCACTCATGCCGCTTGCCGCGCTGGCCGCTGTCGCACTTGCTGACCCCTCGTCTGGCCCTGTTGTTGCTCACAGCTACACTACCCTCCCCTGTCCAGCTGTCCCCTCGTGCTCCCTTACAGGCCTCCACATCCCCACGTACTTCCGGAACTTGGTTGGTGTCGGCTGTCTTCAGGACCTCGGCGTCACCACTATGTTCCCAGGTCACGAGCGGTACGCCGTCTGTACCGAGGCTGCCTCAAGTTCCACCCTTGCAACGTTCCCTTGAGATCCGATGTCTGGCTTCTTTACACTAGACACTGCTTCCCCCCCGGGTGGACCGTCCCTCCAAGGTGTTGCGTCTACCTAGGTCGCCGCTGCGTGCTCGTGTCGGTCGCTCATTCACCCGTCGCTCCTGTGGCACCACCACCTAGGTCACCCTGCGCTCCCATGTCTGCGTCACATGTCCCTGCACGGTCTTGTCCTAGGTCTCCCTGCGTCGCTTCCTGCCCTCCCTCCCTCGCTTGCGCCGTCGTGCACGCTTTGCGTCGAGGTTCGGCTGCGCTGTGCTCCTCACTCCTCCTCGCTTCGTCCTGCCATCGCACCCCTTCAGACCCTGCACCTGGACGTCTGGGGCCCAGCCCCCGTCTCTGGACAGCGTCGCGAGCGCTACTTTCTAGAGCTCGTGGACGACTATACGCGCTACACCACGGTGTTTCCCTTGGAGCGAAAGGCCGACGTGCCTGACATTCTCTTCTCGTGGATAGCGCGTGCCACTACCCACGGGATGAGAATGTCATGCACGTCAGCCTTCTTCTCCAAGGGAAACACCGTGGTGTAGCGCATGTAGTCGTCCACGAGCACTAGAAAGTAGCGCTCTCGACGTAGTCCGGGGATGGGGGCTAGGGGCAGACAGAGCTCAAGGGGTCGGCAAGGCGCTTAGGGGCAGGCGGGGCGCTAAAGGGGGGGTCCCAGCGGGGGGCGTAGGGCCAGCGGGGCGATAAGGGGCCAGCGTGGCGCTAAGGGCCGGCGGGGCGCAGGAGGGTGTCAACTTATACATATCTTAGTATGTAGAAGTTATAGGCTAGATAGGTATATGTTCTTAGAGAGTACAACTCCAACCCTATATTTCCCTTGTTCACCCTTGTTTCTAGTTATTCGTGTATTCTAACATGGTATCATGAGCAGGTTAGGTCCCCCACACGCTTCCGCCCCGCGCCCTAGCCTATCGCCCCTAGCCGGCCCCTCGCGCCGTCGCTGGCCCCTCGCGCCCTAGTCGGCCCCTCGCGCCCTAGTCGGCCCTGCGCGCCCAGGCGGCCCCTTGCGCCTTCGTCGACCCCTTCGCGCCCCAGCCGGCCCCTCGCCCCCTACTTGGCCCCTTCGCGCCCTAGCCAGCCCCTCGCGCCCATCTGGCCCCGCGCGCCTAGCCGGCTCCTCGCGCCCCAGTCGGCCCTCCGCGCGCCCTGCTGGCCCCTCGTGCCCTAGTCGACCCCTCGCCCCCTAGTCGGCCCCTCGCGCCCAAGTCGGCCCTGCGCGCCCAGCCGGACCCTCGCGCCCTAGTCGGCCCCACGCGCCCAGGCGGCCCCTCGCGCCCTCTTTGGCCCCTTCGCGCCCCAGCCGGCCCCTCGCGCCCTAGTCGGCCCCTTTGCGCCCTAGTCGCCCCCCCCCCTCACGCCCTAGCCGGCCCCTCGCGCCCATCCGGCCCTGCGCGTCCAGCCTGGACCCCCTCGCGCCCTAGTTCGCCCCTCGCGCCCTAGTCGGCCCCGCACGCCCAGCCGCCTCCCCCCTCACACCCTAGCCGGCCCCCTTTGCGCCCTAGCCAGCCCCTCGTGCCCTAGCCGCCCCCCCCCCCCCCTCGTGCCCTAGCCGGCCCCTCGCGCCCTACCCGACCCCTTGCGCCCTTGCCGGCCCCTTGTGCCTAGCCGGCCTCTACCAGCTGTCCGGCCCCTCGTGCGCCTCGGCCCTTCTTTCACGCCCTCCGACTCCTCGTGCGCCCTGTTCCTGCTCTGGCGCGTCCTGCTGCCACGTCGCTGTACCGCCGTGCAGCTGAGTCCCTGTGTCCCTGGGCCGTTGTGTCGCTGTGCTGCTGAGCCGCTGTGTCATCATGCCGCTGTGTCCCAGTGCCGCCACACTTTCGCGATGGCGGACGCCATGCTACGTCTGGACGCCGAGGGGCTCGCGATCGACTTTGCCGCCTGGCTTGTCGATCTTCGCCGGCACCTAACAGGTCAGCGCCAGGATAGGCAATCCCTGGCTATGCATGTTGATGGCTTGCTTCCCTGCCCCTCCGTGCCTGATCCCCTCTCTGCTGAGAGTGAGGCCTTTGCTGCTGCGGTGCTGTAGCGCACCTTGCCATTAGCCATGCACTTCCCCTCTCTGAGCGCCTGCATTTCACTGCTGTCGCAAACGCCAAAGATTTCTTCGATGCAGTAGTTGCCTGCTACTCCACGCCTGCCTCTGCCTCAGCTGGACACTTGATCCTCCCGATGCTCTTCCCCGATCTCTCTGCTTTCCCCACTGTCGCTGATCTCCTCACTCACCTTCGTGCACTAGAGACTAGCTATCGCGCAGCTAGCATTACTGCCCAGCTCACTGCCTTCTCCCCCCCGTTCTACGCTACCCTGTATCTTATTGCCATGCGTCTACCTGACCGCATAGCCACTGCCCGCGACCACTTCCTTAGCCAGCACCCTGGTGACCTCACCCTGACCGCTTATGCCACTGCCCTTGCTGAGATAGACTCGCCATCGCGCTATCGCTCAGTCGAGCGGTGTTGCGGCAGGTTCTATCTTTCAGGGTTGTGCTCCCTCCCAGTGCATGTACACTGATGTTTCTGCTGTGGTCGCTGCAGCTGCTCCTGTCGCAAAGACCGCGACGGCGGCCTTTCCGCAGCAGCAGCGACAGCGTCGCAGCCGTCGCGTCCCCAAGGGAGGGCGTGGTGGTGGTGGCGCCGACAGTGGTTCTGACGAGGGGGCTGGGGCAGGCGTCCAAGAGCAGCAGCAGTCGCACCAATCCCCGCAGAAGCCACCACAGCAGCAGCAGCGGCAGCCGCAGCCGCCGCAGCAGCAGCAGCAGTAGCAGCCGTGGGCCCGCCTCCCACCGGGGTGACCGGGAGCCTCTGGAGGGGGTGGCCGCGGTGGCGGTCCTCGCAGCTGGGCGTCTACAGGCAGCCTCAGTGCTGTGGGCTGCCAGTGCCAGCTCCAGACCGGGCCCTTTCGTGGCACTGTGTGCCGCCGTCTGCACCCGACCGCCCGCTGCTTCCGCCACCTCGACGACCTCTTTCGTCGCCGCTTCGGCCTGTCCCCAGACCTCCCTAACTTGCCCAGCCCGCTGCGCAACGATGTGCCTGTTTTTTACTTAAACATGGATCAGATTAGTTTTGCCTGCTCCCCACGCTTCCGCCGCGCACTCCTCCTCTCCCTCTCGCGCTGCCATGGCGGCCGCGTCGTGCTGCTGTGGCGGCGTCGTCGTGCCGCCGGCCGCGCCGTCCTGCCGCGGCCGTCTCGACGCGCTGCCGTGGTGTCGCGCTGTCGTGGCGTCGATGTCCAGCTGCGGCGGCATCGTCGACGTCAGCCGTGGCGGCGTAACGATGCCGTCGTGCTGCCGTCACAGCATCGACGTATCGCCGCGGCATCGACGCCGCGCTGTGGAGGCGGCGTTATGCTGCAATGGTAGCGTCGACGGGCGGCAGCGGGCCGCGTGACGTCTTAGGCGCTGCCGGTCATGACGCCCGCACGCCAGCCACGGGCGTGTTGCAGAAGCCCTGCCCCCCTTCTCTACGTTCCCTCTTCCTCGCCGCAGCCGATGGCTGACTCCCGCTGGCTGTCCCACCGCCGCGGAGCCCGGCCGAGTGTTGCGAGCCCTCCCATCGCCGCCGCCACCGTTGTAGAAGCCGCCGCTTGCGTTGGGGCCACGCCGTCGCACGCCGCCGCCGCCGCCGCTGTCGACGCTGCCGCCACTGCCGTCGTCGCCGCCGCAGCCCTTGCTGTCGACGTCGCCGCCTCACGCACCGAGGGGTTGACCGGGCTGGTGTAAGCGTCGCTGCTACTGAGTATGGCGGTGCTAGATTTAGGGGGTGTGTGTGACTTAGTGTCCCGTTTGTGGAATGCTTTCGGCTACCAAGCCTAGGGGGAGTGTTAAATTATATCTTTGATATATAAATGGTAGGCTTGGTAGGTGTTACTAAAAGCTACTGTAGAGGGTGTAATCCCCCCTCCTTGTATCCCTCTCTCTTCTATTCTCGATCACTTTTCCCTCGTAAACTTCCCCTCCTAGTTAAACCCTCACGCCATTCCATGGCCGTCTATCGTTCGTAGCATTCGTTAACTTTGATAGTTGTGGGGGAAATGTTTATAGCCGCCAGGGACTTAGTCGGAATCTCAGAGTTTCGGTACCAGGGTAGTTTTCAGGACACCCTGAAGGGTCAGGGTGCGGGGCCCCGCAACCCTGTTCTCGTGAGGGTAATATTTTCGTAACACTTTTTGGATCAGGGTAATAAATTCTGTAAGTCTGATTTTTAAGATCAAAAGAAAAAGTGCCCTGGAAAATCAGGGAAATCAGGGCATTTTACCCGGCTAATTTGGGGCCTGGCTTAATTCTTCTTGGTGTTGTAAATATCTTTAGTAGTGCATTAATGGTATATGAGTACACCATTTGCCTTAATGGTATATATTGGTTGTCATTAATGGTATGGTCTATGTCGTGATAACTGTCTTCGACGAACTCGTACTGTAGCGCAGTCAGTCAGCCCTAGAGCTTCTCATGGAATTCCCAGAGCTGCCTCCATTCCCAGCCGCATTTGGTGTTCCACTTCCAGCGGAGAACGAATTGGAGCGTATATGTGGATTCCACGAGCCGCGCTTCGCTGGCCCTCGGTATTGTTTGCAAATGAGGCCAGATCCTCCATCCGAAACGCAAGCAGTGCTCGAGGGCCAAGGGAGCGCGCCGAGGCGGGAGGTCGCATTCTCGTCTCGCCCCGCAAGCCAGACCCAATCCCCGAGGGCGCCTCTCGCTTCCACACCGCTCGCCCTCGATGTCCGCCTGGGCTCGCCTCGGAGGCGGATCTCGCCTGTGCCGCTGCTGCCAGTCGCTCCCGCCGAGGAAGAATAAATTGGCTGCTGCTCGTCAGTCCACGGACTCTAACTGGGACTCGAGATTCGTCGAGATTTGAAAAGCCCAATCAGTGCGCGAGTAGCCATGGCCGGAGGCGTGGTGGTGCCAGTGGGGTCGGGCGGTGAGCAGTTCGGTGGGCGCGTGACGGCGTTCGTCATCCTCTCCAGCCTCGTGGCGGCCAGCGGGGGGCTGCTCTTCGGCTATGACATCGGCATCACAGGTGCGACTCCAACGCCCGCGAAACCACTCATTCCTTTCCAGCGTAACCTTACTTCAACACCTGTCTGACGACGCGGCCCACGGTGCGTGTGCGTGCAGGGGGCGTGACGAACATGGACGGCTTCCTGGAGGCGTTCTTCCCGGCGGTGCTGGAGAATAAGCAATCAGCGCGCGAGAGCTCGTGGTGCAAGTTCGACTCGCAGCTGCTGCAGCTCTTCACCTCATCGCTCTTCCTCGCCGGCATCGTCGGCGGCCTCATCGCCTCCTTCACCACGTCGCGCTTCGGCCGCGTGCGCACCATGCTGGTGGGCGGCGTCTTCTTCCTGCTGGGCGCGGCGCTTACGGGAGGCGCCGTCAACATCGAGATGCTCGTGCTCGGCCGCGTGCTGCTGGGGCTCGGCGTCGGCTCCGCCAATCAGGTACCATCATTATCGCAGTCCTGGATCTTGGCTCGACTCGCTGACATGCCATTCGTCACTCACGCCGCGAACCTCGCTCTCTGCGCAGGCCGTGCCTCTGTATCTCTCGGAGATGGCCCCGGCGCAGCTGCGCGGCGCGCTGAACATGATGTTTCAGATGGCGACGACGCTGGGCATCGTGGCAGGCCAGCTCATCAACTATGGCACGGCGCACCTTCACCCCTGGGGCTGGCGCCTCTCGCTCGCGCTCGCCGCCGTGCCCGCGGCCGTGCTGACGGCGGGCGGCGTGTTCCTGCCCGACACGCCCAACAGCCTGGTGGAGCGCGGCCGCCACATTCGCGCCCGCCACGTGCTGCAGCGCATTCGCGGTGCTGAGGTGGACGTGCAGGTGAGCAGCACCGCGAATCGCCTCAGATAAGGATTGAAGCTTGCGTTCATTGGCGCGAGGCACTAACGGTGTGACGCAGCGCGCTGTGGTGCGTGCAGGCGGAGTTCGACGAGATTCGGCGGGCGAGCGATGCGGCCAAGGCGGTGAAGGCGCCGTTCCTCGCCATCTTCCGCCGCAAGTACCGCCCCGAGCTCACCTGGGCCATCCTGTGAGTTCTCCACACTCCCTTTCACTAAAGCGCTTGCTGCTGTGCCGTGACGTTGACGAGCGCGCTAACCGTGTGGCGGGGCGTGGGCGGGGCGCGGCAGGATCCCGGTGTTCCAGCAGCTGACGGGCATCAACGCCATAATGTTCTACGTCACGCCGCTCTTCCAGTCGCTGGGCTTCGGCGACAGCGCGTCGCTACTCACCACCGTCATCACGGGCGCCGTCAACGTCGCCGCCACGCTGCTCTCCATCCTCACCGTCGACCGCGTCGGCCGCAAGGCGCTCTTCCTCGCAGGCGGCCTTCAGATGCTCGCGGCGCAGGTCGCCATCGGCGCGCTGCTCGGCACGACGTTTGCGAGCGGCACGGGCGGGCTGTCGAGCGGGTACGCGACGGCCGTGGTGGTGATGATCTGCGTGTACGTGGCGGGGTTCGCGTGGTCGTGGGGGCCGCTCGGGTGGCTGGTGCCGTCGGAGATCCAGCCGCTGGAGACGCGGTCGGCGGGGCAGAGCATCACGGTGGCCGTCAACTTCGCCTTCACCTTCGCCGTGGGGCAGGCCTTCCTCTCCATGCTCTGCCACTTCAAGTGAGCCGCGCCCGCCGCTGCACGCACGCTGCTCTCGCGTTGCGCTGCGACGGGGTGCGACGGGAGTGACTGGGATGTCTGTGCTGATGGGGGTCGTGCTTGCCTTGTCGTCTGTGCGCAGGTTTGGAATATTCCTCTTCTTCGCGGCGTGGGTGGTGGTGATGACGCTGTGCGTGCTGCTCTTCCTGCCCGAGACCAAGGGCGTACACATCGACGACATGGCGGCCGTGTGGCAGCGCCACTGGTTCTGGAAGAGAGTAGTGCCCGCTGCCGCACACGAGCGCGCACACGACAGCAAGGGAGAACAAGGCGGGAAGGGGGAGGGTGGATCTGCTGACAGCAGTGGCGGCATGGAGGAAAAGGCTGTGGTATCAGGCGTTTGACGCGCGCCACCACATGCTGGCGCGAGATGCCATATCACCCTACTGTGCTCCAAAACACGTTGGTCACTTCCAATCATGATTAACTAGAGAGCCATAATGAATACCTATGCCATGACAATTCCCAGACCAATTAATGGTTAGGGCCAGAGCAACTTATACATCAGAGTAATGGCGCCTGCTTCAACGGCAGGTGGTTCCCAGGTTGTGGAGTACAGCCTATGCTTATGATGCACCGCCTAAGCACTCTGAAGCAACATAGCCTGACAGACATGCAGTGAGCAGCACATGCGCAACTCACAAGATGAGCTGTGATGTGAATATGGTGGAAGGCAAACGAGGCAGTGCCATGCCATGGATGGGGGAAACTACGGTAGAACCAGAGCAGGGCTGTTACTGATGCAGATGTGGAAGAGTTGTGTGGCATGCTGTAGGAGGGGACGGCTGAAGCGGGACGTAATGATGCAGTGCAGCCCAGGGTGAGCAGGGCAGGATGGCAGGGTGCTCTCGTGGAGACGACACGGCACAAAACGGTGGACGAGAAGGTGATCTGGCACTAACAAGCACACGCATACACATGCGCTATCATGACGGGCCACGATTGCTCAGAAGAGAGATGTGCTCTTGCCCTTCTTGTCCCCTCCAATCTCGAAGTGCTTGCAACGCTGCACAGAGAAAGTCGAAAATAAGACATTGAGAGAGAGAGAGAGAGAGAGAGAGAGAGAGAGAGAGAGAGAGAGAGAGAGAGAGAGAGAGAGAGAGAGAGAGAAAGAGAGAGAGAGAGAGAGAGAGAGGGAGAGAGAGAGAGAGAGAGAGAGGGGGGGGGGGGCAAGGGAGAGAGGGGGAGAGAGGAAGATGAGAGAGTGGGGGTTTGGGAGGCAGAAAGGGAGGGAGGGTACGGGAGTCCACGAAGGCAGTGGGAAGGGAGTGAGGGAAAATTCAGGTGGTAGCTGATATAACCTCGCATCGACTCCAGATGCACCATGAATCGCTGCCGGAGTGTCACCACAAGGAGTAACGCAACCAGCCACGACAATCACCCAGTGACCCTGGCCGCGCTTCCTTCACTCACGCTGCGGCTTGCTACGCTAGCCCAGAACAGCACCTTCTCTCCCCCGCACACCTCCCAGCCGCCACCCTCATTCAACCGTCATCCCCCAACCACCTCGCCCCGCCACACCCTCCTCTTCCTCCACACCCAGAAGCGAGTGGGTGGAGGGTCCCCGTGGGTGCTGACCTTGATGGGCGTCTGGTGCATGTGCTTGCACGACTGGCACTGCAGCCTCAGCACGATCTTCTTTGTGGTCTTCGCCTGCACGCCACACACGAGCACGCGCGCCACACACGAGCACGCGCGCGACACACGAGCACGCGCGCCACACACGAGCACGCCCCGCACAGGCAGGGAAATGAGCAGACCAACGCGCGGAGGGGAGGGGGGGGGAGGGAAGAGAGGAGGAGCGCAGGGAGAGGGGGCAGACATGCACATGCGATGGGGAGGACAGGAAAGAGCGGCAGCAGAGCACAACACGCCAGCACGTGCGCGCACGCACCAACGAGCCCCCATCCGCCCCCATTTCCCCTCCTCCCCCCTCTGCCTGCATCCCCCCTCCCATTCTCCTTCCCCTCGCTCGCCCGTCCCTTCCCCCTCCCTCCACCCATCCCCGCGGCGGTGCCCCTCGCGCCGTGGTTCCCCGCGCACCTTCTTGTGGAACACGGGCTTCGTCTGCCCTCCGTACCCCGACTGCTTGCGGTCGTACCGCCGCTTCCCTGCGCGCGCGAGGGAGAGCGGAGTCGAAGGGAGGGGGCGGCACAGAAGGAAAAGTAGGGCGCTACGAAAATAACGAAAGAGACGGGGGCAGGAAGTGTGATCACCCAAGCAGCGCGAATCGAAAGGGGAAGAGGGGACGGACAGTGGAGGGTGGACGAAGTGGATGGAGGAGTGAGTTGCGCAAGCAAGCCGGAGCGATGTACGCAGCAGGAGCACGACGTGCATGATGTGAGCGCGGAGCGCGCGACGCACCCTGCGCGTAGACGCTGTCCTTGCCCTTCTTGTACTGCGTGACCTTGTGCGTCGTGTGCTTCTTGCACTTGCCGCCACAGTACGTCTTCTTCGTCTTCGGCACGTTCACCTGTCGCCCACGCACGCGCCGAGAGGACGGGGAGGGACGAGGGGAGGGAGAGGCAGAGGGAGAGCGGAGCCCCATCATGCATTCCCGAGACGTACGGTCGTGCGATAACGTGCCGCATCAATGGACGATGCGACGACCCGAACTAGAATACGACGGCGCTACAGGAAAGCAGCGGGCGGCCATGGAAGAAGCGCATGTCAGAGCAGTCGAGTCCCAGCAGCTCGTCGTGCCTTGCCGTCAAACGAGCTCGACGCCATCTGGCGAGCGCGGCGCACTAGCAGGCATGGGCCCTGCCGGACAGGACGGAGCAGCGTCGATTCAAATTACTGCTTCCTGCTTCCAGACGCTTAATGGAAGTGAAACGAACCATTTGACGACGAGCGGGTAAACATCCCTGGGTTCGCGAGCTGTAGGCACGAAGAGAATGGAGCTAAGCGTGCGAATTGACGATAAATGGAGGATGCTGGGAAATCTAAACAGCCGTGTTGCTACCAACACGGATGAGAGCATTCGTCAGGCGCTCACGCGGCCACCCACTTAGTGAATATTAACCCCCATTCGCTGTATTGGAAGCGGACTCCCGGATTCAGTAACAACTAGGGGCGCACCACCCAGACTCACCATGGCTGCGCAGTCGCTCAGGACGAGGGGAGAGGAGAGGATTGGGGACCAGGAAGAAAAACGTGAGCGAGATGTAGCAGTGAAAGCAGGGAAACACAGTAAAGACGGGGAGAAGGAGCGATTAGGGTTGCCGAATCGGATGCGGGAGGGGAGGCAGGGAGACGCATGTGGGCGGAAGGGCTGCGGCAATGCGCCGCGGAGATTTGACTTGGGTGATGAAGGGAGGCGGTGTGGAGCGGTGTGGTAAGCCACCAAATATAGGCAGAGAATTACCTTGAAGTTGTAAGGAAATGGTATTTTCTTATCACGGGTTTTAGTTAGTAAAGCGTACACCGCAATAACGGGGTTGCCGAGCAGCTCTGCCACGAAATTCAAATCGCGGTACCCAAATGTGGCATCCTGACGAGCCACACGCATTTTCCCCGCCTTGCTATTGTTGTGATAAAATCGTACTAAGCATTTCTGTAAGTAGTTCTGATAGATATTGTCGAGTTACACTGTAGTTACCATCCGTAGAATGACGCTAGCAAATAGCGGTCGTCTAATTGATTACGTCAGCAAGCCGTTTCAGTCACGCGAACAGTCGCGCTCTTTTCAGTAGCGGTTAGAGCACATAGCGCAAATAGCTCGAACAAGTACATCCCCGAATAGGTAGTTCTAGCAGATATAAAAATACCTTGTACAACTTCAATTGTTAACTTGTTCTTCAGTAAATTCTGGTCAACACTTTACAAGTTCTAAGACTTCCGCTGTCTTACTAGTCTACCATTCCAGCAAATATCATTGGTTAAGTCTTGAAGTATCGCAAGGCTGTAACACTGACTCTAGTGTTACAACTTGTTAATACTGGCTGTTACTGGAGGTACTTCCAGTATTACTTTCTACTTCAAGTGCTTGTGTCTGCAGATTCTATACTTAGTCTCCTGCACCACCTTTCAAATTCTTTCATGGTATGAGAGCTGTCTGGAATCAAGACTATCGTCAATTCGACTATCGTCAATTTTACAAATGACTGGACCATCACCATCTCCAACGTCTGCTTCTTCAACAACTGGACCCACGGGTAAAACAAATCCTACAGTCTTCACTGGCCAAGCAGGTGACTCAGCAGCTGGAAATTTTCCACCTGCTTATCCTTCTATTGGGATGCCGCAATAGCAGCAAGGTTTGCCTATTGTGCATCCACCGGGGACTTCGTCCTCTGCACCTGTAATATCACAGCAACAAGCAGCAGCATCTGTAACAACGGCTTTCAGTGGTATGAGCATTGATGGTTCCAGCTATGCAAGAGCTGCAGCCGCTCCAAGCTCCAATTCTTCGTTTGCGTTTACACCTGCTCAACATCAACAATTTCAATTTCTTCAACAACAGCGGCAAGCGCAACAACAGTTTAAGCAACAACAGCAACATCAGCAGCGATAACAGCAACCGCAACAGCAGCTTCCACAGGAGCATATTTCTTTTATTTGCCCTGTTTTTCAGGCTCCGAACCTTTTAAGCAATACACAGATCAAAACAACTATACCTTTTAATGACGCTGACTTCTACACTTGGAGTTTCGAATTCGAGCTCCTCACGAAATCCGCTGGATTGTGGCCGCTCTTCAGTGGCGATTATTCATATCCTGTTACGGGAACACAGATGGAACAACAGAGTTTTATTTATGCTTCACTCAGCGCTTACACCGTCCTTATCCGCAATCTGTCGCTGAAAGAGCAGCTCGGTATACGCTCTCTTCACACCAGTTTGACTCCAGCAGAATCTGCGTGGAAGCATTTGAAGGGATTATACATGGCACATGATACAATTTCAGTGAGTAAAATTCTTTCACAACTAACAACTGTACAGATGCAGGGCAACGAGAACGTTTCGGATTATATCAACAGGGCTCGAACACTTCATGACCAATTGGAAAAGTGCGGCGGATACTTCCCAAAGGACATGTTTGTAACAATCCTTTTTGTCGGTCTTGGAGCAGAATGGCGGCATTGTCGCTCTCTTCTTCGTCTTCAACCAAATCTTTCGGAAACAGAAATCTGCTCGATCCTTCAAGCAGAGCTGCAAGATATGGACCTGCAGACAGCACGTAACAATAGGGGAGGAGTTAACATCAGTTTTCATTCAACGCCCACGAAGCGTGTCAACAAGTTCTTCTGTCACTACTGCAAAAAGGATGGACATAGCATAAAATTTCATCGAGCAAACTGAGAACATGATTTTACCTCAAGTATATGCTAATCTTGCTCGAGTTATCGCAGGACCAAACACTTGGTATCTTGACAGTTGTTGTGGACAACACATGTGCTCTGCCGAGACGCTCTTCATTACTCATCAGCGTCTGCTTCAACGTCCAGTACCTGTCACAGTTGCAAATGGACAAACCATTATGGCAAGGTCAATCGGCAGCGTCATGTTGGATTCCGTGGACACTGGTTTTTACTTACACGTTACGAATGTCCTTATCATCGCTGGACTTGGCTTTAATTTTCTTTCAACAGCTCAACTCCTGCGACATAAGATCAGGACACAAGGCAACTGTGAGACAATGGACCAGGAACTTTATCATAATGATACAAATACTTACATCGGGAGAGCCGCCATTCAGTATGGGGTATCCGTTCTTCAATTCGAGTCGCAAGGGACTTCTGGCTCTTCTGAAAGAGTCTTATCACTTGGGCCTTGGCAACATCTCGAAGAAACTGATTTTCAGAACGTTGACATAGACTTCCGTGCAACTGTATTCCCAACAGGATCTCGTACAGCAGCAGCAGCAATTATAACGGCTCTCAAACCTACAGTACCTTGGGGACAAAGAACCAGCAGTGAAGCAAAGGAAGCAGAGCAGCAGAGTAGCGGTGAAGCAGAAACATGGGTTCTTGTCGGTCAACCTGCATAAGATTCAACAGGAACAGAAATTGAGGAAGGGAAATTAGTTCTTCAACCGGAAGAAGTTCTCAATGTGGAAATTACAACCACGAAGTTACCTCTTACTCGCTTCGTTCCTGACCAACTTGACGAATCACCAACGTTTTCTCCTTTCATCGTTTCTTCATTTTATACTAACGCTGATTTTTATCAGCGATCAACAGGACACAAAGCAACAGAAGATATGTGGCATCAAAGGTTAGGACATCCTTCACTGAGAATACTTAATCATACTATCCGAGCTTCAGTTCTTGACAAAAACGGTTTACTCTTACCGGATGGAACTGAGATGAAGCTGTCGTCAAGACCAGCAGTCTGCACCACGTGCACAATGGCAAATCTTCCGCACGAACCCTTTCCAAGTCACTTTCCGGGTTCAACTCGATACACACTTATGCAGAAAGCTTATTGCGACATCCTCAACTTACCTGAAGCAGGACCTAAGGGGGAGTTGTATATGATCTCTTTCATAGAGGCTTCTACTCGATATGTCTAGACGGCGAACATCCCAGCTCGGCATATGGCTCACTCTATCTTTGTCACGTGGCTCGCAGTGGCTGAAAGAGAATCGGGGGAAAAGTTACAGGAGTTTCAGAGTGACGGAGCAGGAGAGTCCACGAAAACGAACTTTACCGACTACCTTCAAACCCTCGGCATCAAGTGCAGAACGTCTCTGCCGCATCAGCATCAACAAATGGGGGTGGCAGAAAGGATGAACAGGACATTGCAAGAGAAGATGCAAGTCTTGCTGACTCAGGCAGCATTGCACCCACATTTTTGGACTTACGCTTTGGACCATGCAGTTCTTCTGCACAATTTGCTGTCGACAACTTCACTTCCGCAAATTTCTTCGCCAAACCTACAGTGGACAAAAAGCGTCGGCAACACCAAAATTTTAAGAGTTTCGGGTGCATCGTTCAACATCGACCTCCGACAGCAGCACTTGGAAAATTTTCAGAACGGGCTAAGTGGGGGATACATCTTGGCATCGAGAAGCAGTTTTACGCGTGGAAAATTATGGATCTCCGCACGAGTCAAATTGTACCAGCACGTGATTGTGTTTTCTACAAACGACTCACCTTATTTATTTTTCGTGCTCACCAGGCTGCAGCAGCCAATCCTGCCAGACTATTCGAAGGATCGCGTGCCTTCGCTTCCGATGACGCCGAAGCAGATGTACAGGATGAGTCCGTGGCTGAGTCCTTCAAAGCTGCCACAGACGTCCCCATGCCAACCACGTCAGCCGGAACTACTGAATTTATCCCATTCAGCGAAGCAGACTCAGAGGATGTTCGCAATGTGGTTCTTGATTACGAACGCGATCGTCAGCAGCAGCCCATGCCAGTTGTCTCCGAAGCAGCGATCCGTGTAACACCTGAAGAAGTTGGGGGGGAACAGGGGTCAGAACACAACTTCTCCGGTGTCAACTCAAATCGTCCGCGTTTTACAGAAACTGGTTTACAAGTATTGGGACTTGCAGTCGCAGTACATGCAAACATCAGTAATATTTTGGAGCCGAAAACAGTTCGTCAAGCTTTGACAAGTCAACGCCGAGAGAAATGGTGCGAAGCCATGAACCGAGAGTTAGCAGCCCTGGAAAATAGAGGTACCTGGGATTTAATCCAGCTGTCAGCAAGTAAGGGGAGTAGAGTTCTTACCGGAAAATGGGTTTTCCGCGTGAAGACAAATGCCGATGGTTTCTTCGAAAAGTTCAAGGCGCGATGGGTTGTCCGTGGCTTCGAGCAAATATTTGGACTCGACTACGACTTAAATTTCGCTCCCATCGGCCGACACACTAGTGTCAGAATCCTCGTCTACATCGCCGCCTACCGGAATTCCAGACTTTGACAAATCGACGTCGCAAATGCATTTTTATATGCACCCGTTGACGCTTTAATTCTGGTTGAGTACCCACATTCCTACGAAACTAATCCTCCCAGCATGTGCCGTCTCAGAAAATCTCTCTACGGCATCAAACAGGCTCCACGACTGTGGCAGCTATCTACATCGACAGCTGTTAACTGCTGGTTTTTGTCAACTTCCACACGACTAGGGAATGCACCTGCTTACAGATGGTACTGACTTTCTACTCGTCGCCTACGTCGACGACTTACTTTAAATCAGCACTACGGATTCTCTCGCTACTATCTTCGAACAGAAACTCCAACAGAATCTACAGATTACTATCGCTCCTACAGTCACACAGTTTCTCGGACTTAACTTCCACCGAACAGCAACTGCTTTTCATCTTACAACATCAAAGTCTGCAGCTACGTTAGCCGCACATTTTAATCTCACAGCTTCAACAGTAACCACTCCTTACCGTTGTCTACAGACTAACTATCAACCAGATACTACTCTACTGGATAACGTGGAACTACATGTTTATCAGCATCAACTGGGTGTCTTCTATTCGCAGCTGTAACGTGTCGTCCAGATATCGCCTATGTCGCTAGCCAGCTCGCGCAATTTCTGCGTTGACCCGAGGGGGAGAATCGGCTAGATCTTCTTCGCGCTCTGCAGTATATAATTTCGACACCTGAAGTCGGACTTACCTACCAAGTTACTACTACAAAAACCTTATATCTTAACGGGTACGTCGATGCTGATCATGCAGCAGATACTACTAATCGTCGATCTCGCACCGGATTCATCTATCGTCTCGAACCTATTGGGACTATCTTGTAGAATTCTACAAAGCAAGAGCTAGTAGCTCTTTCATCAGCCGAAGCTTAGTTTATAGCTGCCTGCACAGCTACTCGCGAAGGTCTCTATCTGCAAGTGCAACTAGAGGAAGCAAAATTAAAGCAAGTACACAGTTCACCCTGCAGTGTGACAATCAAAGTGCAATCAGAATTGTGCATCAACCTGGTTTCGCCAACAGGACGAAACATATTTCGCTGCGGTTGTTTTTCGTCAAAGATGAAGTCGAGAAGGGGAGAATGCGATCGGTCTACTGCTTGACCAATAAAATGGCTGCAGATTTTCTCACCAAGAAGCTGACACGTCAGAAGTTCTAGTACTGCAACGAGCTCTGCAGAATTATCAAGAAGTGACACTATCGTTCTTCCAGAAATGAAGGGGAGTGTTGTGATAAAATCGTACATAAGAATTTTTGTGAGTAGTTCCGATAGATATTGTCGAGTTACTCTGTAGTTAGCATCCGTAGAAAGACGTCAGCAAATAGTGCTCGTCTGGATGATTACATCAGCAAGCATTTTCAGTCACGCGAACAGTCGCGCTCTTTTCAGTAGCGGTTAGAGCACATAGCGCAAATAGCTCGAACAAGTACATCACCGAATAGGTACTTCTAGCAGATATAAAAGTACCTTGTACAACTTCAATTGTTAACTTGTTCTTAAGTAAATTCTGGTCAACACTGTACAAGTTCTAAGACTTCCGCAGTCTTACTGATCTACCATTACAGCAAAGATCCTTGGCTAAGTCTTGAAGTATCGCAAGGCTGTAACACTGACTCTGGTGTTAGAACTTGTAAATACTGGTTGTTACTGGGTGTACTTCCAGTATTACTTTCTACTTCAAATACTCGTGTTTGCAGATTCTATACTTAGTCTCCTATGTTAACAAATATAATAGTCTATGCTAGGTACAGTATATTTGTTATAGCCTTAGTTAGGTCAATTTTTATAGGGTACATTCCCACCTTTGTAACCCTCAGCCTTCCTCCCTTTTCTCTCGACATTCTATGATGGCATCTAGAGCTAGGTCTCGCCCTCTACGCACGCTTCCGCCCTAGCACACCCTAGCCTAGCGCGCCTCGCCCCTAGTTGCGCGCCTTGTAGATCGTCCCCTCACCGCCCTCCTCTGCTTGTCGCGTAGCTCGCGTCGGCTAGCGCCAGCCGCCACCAGCTAGTGCCGACCAGCGCCAGCCGCCGCTAACCCGCACCACATTGGCGCCTTCGTTAGTCGCCGATCCCCCCCCCCCCCCCGCTCGATCATAGCTCATCCCTGACGCCAGAGCCAGCCAGCCTGCCAGCTCGCTAGCGCCAGCTCACCTGCTTTAGCCAGCACCAGCTCGCCAGCGCCAGCTCGCCAGCATTAGCTCGCTAGCCCCTGCCAACAGTTTGCCGCTAGCGCCAGCTAGCCAGCCCCCAGCTCGTGCCAGCTAGTTGTTAGCCGCCAGCGCCAGCTCGCCAACGCCAGCACGTCAGCGCCAGCTTGCCAGCGCCAGCAAGCATTCACAAGCACCAGCCAGCTAGCCAACTCGCCACCTGCTAGCCACCAGCGCCAGCTCGCCAGCTGCTAGCCGCCAGCGCCAGCTCGCCAGTTGCTAGCCGCCAGCTCGCCAGCTCGTAGCCGCCAGCTGCTAGTCGCAAGCTCGCCAGCTACTAGCCGCCAGTTGCTAGCCGCCAGCTCGCCAGCTGCTAGCAGCCAGCGCCAGCTCGCCAGCTGCTAGCCGCCAGCGCCAGCTCGCCAGCTCCTAGCCGCCAGCGCCAGCTTGCCAGCTCCTAGCCGCCAGGTGCTAGCTGCCAGCTCGCCAGCTACTAGCAGCCAACTGCTAGCCGCCAGCTCGCCAGCTGTTAGTAGCCAGCGCCAGCCTAGTAGTCTTAGCCTTGGTGCAGGTGCCATCTCATGGAGGTCCACTTGCTTGTCGTCTGTGGCCCAGTCTAGCTGTGAGGCTGAGATCTACGCCGATGCCATGGCGGCACAGGAGCTTCGCTGGCTGACTTTCTTCCTCACAGACTTATGTGAGCGGCCTAGCTCTGCCCCAGTTCTGTACGCTGACAACAGGGCCATAATCCTTCTGTGTCAGGAGCCTCAACTCGAGGGCAGAGCGAAGCACATCCAGCTACGGTACTTCCTCTTGCGCGAGCTACAGCAGCGCTGCCAGGCCCGCGTAGTACACTTGGCCTCCGGCGCCAATACAGCTGATATCTTTATGAAGGCGCTTGCGCCTAAAGATCATCAACGGCACTGTGTACAGCTTGGTCTAGTTCCAGTAGCTTCTCACTTGCTAGGACCTTGATTGTGTCCTATTCCTTGTATTATCTTGACTGGCTTTGTGGCTCTTGTTCTAGTGGCTGGACTAGTAGTGCCGCCCTGGGTTTCTCCTGTTTAGTTTGTACTATTGCTGACTGGTCTTCGGACCCTTGCCTTCGAGGTTGGACAAGTAGTGCCACCCTGAGCTGCGTGTCTCTTGCTCGGCACTGCCCCTCATCTAGCCTAGGGGGTGTGTCAAACATAATATTTTTATGTTGCTATAGGCTAGATTGGTGCGTACTCTTAGAGAATACCACCCCTTAGCACAAAACCACAGTGTATCACACATTCTATTCACTTCGCTACTTTGATAACGACCGTGTTCTAGAGGCTGGCTATATCCACACTCTCTGTTGTTTGATGTTGCTCTGTATTTTTTTCCACTCTACTCAATCATTCGACACATGCTCTTTGTGCTTCATTACAGAAGTGCAATGAGCCGCATGTTAAATTATATAGGTTATATACAATTGTAGGCTTGGTAGGTGTTACTGAAACCTACTGTAGAGGGTACAACCCCCTCCTTGTATCCCTCTCTCTTCCTAATCAAGCCCTCTTTCCTCTTGTAACTTTTCTCTCCCTTGCTAAACCCTCTCCTACTTTCATGGCTACCCAGTGACTTCATAACACCGCAAACAACGTGTGTCGAATCTTGATAGGAAAATAATACAATGAGGCAATATTAAAACAGCCAAGAGCTAGAATATAGCTAGGTCTGGAGCACACGGTCGAGGCTCTGTGGAGCTGAGACGTGTGGCTGCTGTTGTGATAGGCTCATACTTAAAACCACAGGCTAAATTAGCACACCCTAGGCGCTCTTAAAATCTGTGTTTTTTTGGGGTCAAAATAAACGGCCCGTTATAGAACAATACGACCCCCACTACGCGAAAAGAAAGTGCTTGCGACAATTTGGAACAGAACGATTGGGTCAAGACACACCTTGCGAGGACGCGATTTCGGTTGGACACTATGCGACAAATCCAAGGTTCGCACGATTCAACAAAAATTTTGCTCCATGCAACCACACCCCACACCAGGCCCTAAGATTCGTTTTTAGGCACGCTGATTTATCATCCTTGCCCCCCATACTTAGGCTGATTTCTCAGCCCCCCCCTGGGAAAAAAGGCTGAATGTTACAACCTTGACTAAAAAAGTTTCGCTGAATGTTCAGCCTTGGTTAAAAAAAAAACACTGAAACTTCACGAAGCCACTTTCATTAATGACAGTCATTACATTTCATCTTCGACGTCTACATAAGCATCTAGTTTCCCCCCATCATCCATGGGGTCACTACAATCATCATCATCATCCACCTTCTCCTTGCCCTTCCTGCTCTGGGGACGGGGCCGACAGGTGGAATGGGGCCTCCTCTTCTTGTACGCCCTCCAGATCTCTACTACAGCGGGGTAATCCAGAGTATAATCTAGCATAGACATCACCATGAGATCGCTAAGCCGGGCATCCTTGAGGCTGCCGCGCTGCCAGCTCTTGATCAGGTTCTGGCGGGAGAAGCCACGCTCGCACTCGACAGTGCTGAGAGGCAGCACGGCCACCGCCACCCACAACCCCACAAGATTGGGGTAGTGGATCTTCCAGTCGCTGGTCTTGAGCACAGCGGTGAGGCCGGTATAGAACTTGCGGTCGACGGTGGTCAGCCGTGCGAGCATGGGAGCGAAGTGGCGAATCTCCTTGGCCGCCCTCCTCTTGTTAATGCCTGGAGGGGGGGGGAAAGACGAGCGGGGAAATTTAAGAGGTTTGAAAGAGAAGATATTCCAAGGAATCTCAACATGCGTAAAAAGGGAGATGGAACACAAAGCAACTCAGACGGTGGACAGCACCTGGCAGAATCTCTTCGCTATCCTCCGCTTTGTAGAGCTGCACCAGCAGGTCAAACCACTCCAGGCACTGCTTCTGCCTGGCGGAGCGCTCCCAGTTTGGCGGCCAGGTGTCAGCAGAGAAGAGGCGACATCCCGCGAGCTGTTCCAGGTCCCCAAGACGCTCGTCCAAGCCCTTCACCAGCCCCTCAGCAAAGGCCGTGCAGTTGTCGACACAGGCCTCGTGTGTTCCCTCCCCGGGGTAGCCGTCGATCTCTTCAAAATGGAGACTTACGGTGATGCGGACGGGACGGCCATCAGATGCAACTCCGTCAACGGTGACTTCTGGAGTACCGTTCGGGCCGTGACGGGTGAGGAACTGGCCGAGCCGCGACATCTCGGTACCGCCAAAGTCGTCGCCGCAGTCAACATACCGGCTCTCCAGCAACCCGGTAGTCTGCGCGATCTGGCTGGCGACGGTCGCGTAGTCCAGCTGCGAGGATAGGTGTTCACGGGGCAAAGGTGGGTGGGGAAATAAGAGACAGGATAACATGATAAGCATATGCACGTGCTTGAGAAAGACGCACCTCCCGCTGCTGGAACACCTTGTTGAGGATGTTGAGCTGCTCAAGAACATCAGCCAGAAAGTGCAAAAAGAACCAGAAACGATAGCTCCGAACAATAGCCAGCAACTTCGAGTTCCTCAGCTCCGTGACCATGACCAGCACAGCTGGTAGCACATCCAAAAGACGGAGGATCGCCTCACCGCGAGAGAGCCATCGGATGGCGTGGATCCCCTGCACTTCCAGGTTGGTGTCGTTGAACATCTGCTGCAGGTCCTTGAAGCGTTGATGCCAGGGTCCAGAACGACCGAGGAACTCTGCAATCTCTTTGATGAAGTCGTCGACGATGCCGAAACTCTTCATCTCTTCCGCGGCATCCTTGGCCGCCAGCGCCTCCCTGCAAGTACAAAACGAATGTGTTAAAACACGTCTCGCGGGTATACGAAAGCGGGAAACTCCTCAATAACACTTACCGATGGGCGATGCAGTGGCATGACACGAGGTGTGGGACAAGCACTCTCAGTCGAGCGACAAGGCCACGCGTCTTCCCGAGCATGACGGCAGCGCCGTCAGTACTGATGCCGGAGATTCGGCGTAGATCCACACCAATAGCCTGGATGTGGGACAACAACAGCGAGAGCAATGAGGCAGCGTCAGCCCTGTCAACTGTGAGAAGTGCAAGGAGTTCCGTCACTTGACGGTTCTCCCGAATGAAGGTGGCAAACACAATCATGTGTTTGCCACGACAGCGGTTGGTGCTCTCATCGAGACTGAGGCCGATGAACGGGCTGGCCAGGAGGTGTTCGAGCTGAGTGGTCTGGAGCCATGTCGCGAGGGCTTGTGTGAACTGGCCGAAGCCATACCTGCCATAGTATCACGAAAAGAGAGATAAGGACGTGAAAAAGTCGCGAATGTAGATAAAAACTAAACACGGTCGGAGACTTACGAGTTGTAGTACGTTCCGTAGCCTTGCTCTGGAAAGCCGCGGTACTTCCGCTCCGCCAGGTATTGCGTGAGACGAATCCACGTCTCCATCGGCTCGTTGCAGCGGCTGCAAAAGTAGAGCACGTCGAGCAATGAAGACACGTGAAGCAGCTCCAGGTCTTGAGCGAGCAGGTGTTGGTCGATGCGTTGTTAGTTGGTCGCCATCTGCAGCAAGTCGATTTGCTTGGCCACCGCGAGCTCATGTCGAGTAGTCGCAGCGTGCTTCTTGAACGCTTGGACCTGCACGTCGGTCGCTCCGTGCCCGCTCCTGCCAGTTTTCCCCTTGAGACCTGCATGTTCGGTGCACACAGAGCACTTGAAAGCGGGCAGGCCGCTGTCAGTTTTTGTGATGAGCAGCCATGGATAGGCCTTAGACCAGCGGGATTGGAAGCAGTCCAACGCGTCGGCATATGTTTCTTCTGGCGTCAGCCTCTTCCGACCAGCAGACGGCACCTCTTCCTCTTCCTCGTCGTCGTCGGAGTCGGAAGCGGCAGGCTCGCAATCTTTCGCCGGAGGTGCAAAAGACAGTCGTATCTGTCGATAACAGCCAGTCCGAGGGGTGGGCTTCGCAGCAGTCGGCGACGCTACAGAATCTAGTACAGAAGCTGGACGAGTGGGAGATGAGGATAAGAACGGGCTTGCTGGTCGCACGATACGACGTGCTTCTGGCGAAGAAGGAGGGCGGCTGGAACTCGGTTCATCGAGATGTGTTGGAAGCGGCGGTGCTAACGGAATACTACCGAGGGACGACAGTAACAGGTCTAGCCCCGTGCGCATTTCGCGCTCGTCGGCGACCTGCCAGGCATCGTCGTCGCCTACGTCGTTGTCCACCCGATTCCGCCATGACGAGAGGAGCAGAATCAGGGTCCTAAACCATTACTAACAGGCGTCGAGGAAGAAATGACATTGCGGGCCAAGGCAGGCCTGCTTCCAGAAGATGGAGAACACGCTGGAGCAGACAACCCCTTCTTGATGGGTGCAGACAGCCATCAAGAACGCGGTGCGGTTCTGCTGCTGCCCATGCAACGTTCGTGGGGGTAGCCCCTTCTGGAATCTTCAGGTGTGCGCTCCGGGGGAGCATCTTTTCTGCACTGCTGTACCAGCGATTATGCAGCTGAGTCACAAAAAGCTCTGGCGATTGGTTTACTTAGCTGAAATTTGGCTAACACCCAATCACAATGCGCAGTCGCTAGTGTGCTAGCAACGGTGGAGGGGAATCCGCGTCAGATGTCACGCCGACAGCCCAACATTGCAGCCACGCGTGGTGATTGACGGGGGTAAACCTGTCACTTAGCGGTAATCGCGGGGGGCCCCCGGAACACAATATACTCGGTTTCAGCCTTCCCCCCATGGAGTGCGCTGAAACCTCAGCCTACACTCTAGAAAAAAGGCTGAAAACATCAGACTAGGCTATAAAAAAAAGTCTGAAATTGACAGCCTTACGTATAATAAAAAGTCTTTCAGTTCAGCCTTGGTACAAAAAAAAAGCCTGAAAAAAGGCTGAATCAGCGTAAAAAGGCTGATATCTAGGGGTGTGCCCCACACCCCATCGTTCAAAAGCTCTATGGGTGTGCAATAGGTTTTCAGAAGCCGATTTTTCTCGTAGGTCGTCAAGCTTAGGTAACTATAGCTGCCTCTAAAGAGGTTTTCAAAAGTGATCCACCCGGGCATCGACGAAGAACTCCCCCTTTTATCTACGCAAAAAGGGGACCACGGGAGTGTTAGTGGCGTCAGCTGCAAGGAAACGGTTTAGCTGGCGAGTATGAAACTAGTCCTTTCGTATCAGCACAGCAAAGGTCCATATAGCCCCATTACACCCCGTGTCGATGCTCGACGATGGCGAGGAGAGGGGGAAAGGATGGCGAGGAGACGGGGAAAGGATGGGGAGGAGAGGGGGAAAGGATGGTGAGAGGTTGAGAGAAGGCATATGAGATGGGGGGGAAGATGCGGATGTTAGGGTGAGGGGAGGGAGATGAGAGGGCGAAGAGATGCGGAAAAGAGGGGGAGGAAAGGGTTAAACAAGGGAGGATGGGCGTGGGCGAGGGTGAGGGAGGGCTGAGTTGAGGGAGCGGAGAGAGGGAGATACGGGTTCGAGTTGACAGGGAGGAGAGTGCTTAGAGAGAGGGGGAGAGAGGACGAGGGTGGGGGTACGCGAGGGCAAGGAGAGGTGTGGGAGAGGGGGATGGAAGGTGGATGAGAGGGCAGGGAGAGGGGATTGGTGGTTGGGATGGCCACGCCATTCTTTTGCCCCATCTCTCCATCCCAAGCCTCATCCCTTTTATCCGAACTCTCACCTAATCCTGAGTCACTTTTCCCTCCATTCTCTCCTGCTTTCTGCTGTGTCCCTGCTGTCCGAGTGAACACCACTTGGGTGCCATAGGTCTTTACGTGGCAGCAACTAGAAATGCTTAATTAAATTTTTGTAGAGAGCTTGCTTGAAAAACTCTGAAAATTTGATGGTAACCGGTTTCGGCTCGAGAGCCTTCTTCAGACCACAAAGAAATAAGCAAGACTAGCTAACCTATAAATACCACCTCGAGGACTCCTCGCGAGGCATTCCTCTGCGGGGTCTCAACGATGGCTAGGGAAAAGAGAAAAACAGAACAGTACAATTATACTGTAGTCTAACACTTACGAGCAGAAATAAGAAAATTTCCTACTCTCTTCGGCAGCCTCCAAGCGAGAATGGTTCTTCTTGAAGCGAAAGTTCCGTGTGACATTATAACAAGATGACTTTTGAGTCGACTCAAAATGTTCCCCAGGCGAGAACGGTCAACCAGAGGGTTGAGTAGAAGTTTCAGCACCAGGGGGCCACGGTTCGCAGAAGATTGAAATGAAGAGGCGCGTAGAAGAAGTTCCCCACGGTTAGCGAAAGAAACCGACTTAAACACCGGTAGTAAAAACTTTTCCGGGTACCCACGTGCTCTAAGGCGAGCGAAGAAAAGTGCGCGGGAATTGAAGAAGTCAGCTCGTGAAGAGGAGCGCAGAAGAAATCTTTGCAGCTCGCTCCGAATAAAACCCAAATCGTAGAACGAGTATGATAGGACTTCTGAAGGTAAAGGTACCGATTCATCGGCTTCTGAAACAGCTTCATGTCCAAAATGCCAGAATCTTGAAACCTTTTTCCTTTAAACACCGTAAGATCCAGAAAATCCATAGAAGAACCATTCTCGCTTAGAGGCTGCCGAAGAGAGTTGGAAATTTTCTTATTTCTGCTCATAAGTGTTAGACTACAGTATAATTGTACTGTTCTGTTTTTCTCTTTTCCCTAGCCATCGTCGAGACCCCGTAGAAGAATGCCTCGCGAGGAGTCCTCGAGGTGGTATTTATAGGTTAGCTAGTCTTGCTTATTTCTTTGTGGTCTGAAGAAGGCTCTCGAGCCGAAACCGGTTACCATCAAAATTTCACAGAGTTTTTCAAGCAAGCTCTCTACAAAATTTTAATTAAGCGCTTCTAGTTGCTGCCACGTAAAGACCTATGGCACCCAAGTGGTGTTCACTCGGACTTTCTCTCGACCCTACGATGGCCAACTACAAATTCAACGCTACCAAAACAACACCAACCAGCACCAAGACTGACCGCGCTCCGACACCCCCGAGGCCTACAAGGAATTTACAGCGCATTGCTAATTCCAGACAGGCTACTCGCAGGGATAAAGAGGTGGTCGTCCCAGGGGAGGAAATACCCATTTCTCCTTCCGCTTCCCGTCCTAACAAGAAGCGTGCTTGGGTTTTTTCCTACGCTACTCTTGCTACAACAATCGACGCTCCCAGGGTTATTCCTGTGGCAATGGCTTTGCCTAGCTCCAGTTCGATTCCTCGGCAGGAAGCAGTCCAAGGACTCGAGGATATTCCTATTCCTCGCGACACTTTTATGTCGGACACCTTGGATTTTCTTGGTGCTTTTAACGATGATTTTCTCAACAAGCAGGCGACTCCTGCTCAGTTTAATATTTTCAAGAGTCAGGCTGTTTCCGACTTTAAGAAGTTCTTTCTCAAATATCGGACCCTGATGCAGCAGCATGCTTTCATGGTGGATCAGAAGAAAAACGGCATCATTCCGCATTCCATTCGGATCAAGCCGTTCACCTTTGTCTGTAACACCGAGGATCTTCGCCTCGAAGCAGATAAGGACCTTGAAGCTGCTCGATTGAAATATTGTCAGAATGCTCAAGACATTTTGATCGCGATGAAGAAGAAGGCTGCTGACCAAGCTTATGGCGAGGCTACTGCTGTCCTTCAGTCGCTACAGAACAACCTTGACCATTTTATCAATCTTAACAAGAAGTCGGACCTTGGAATCAAACATCCCAAGCTCTTCGACAACTTGGATTTTTTCAAAAGTCGTGTGATTTTGGAGTACCAGAACTCGATTTCAATGTTCTACTTGGACACTAATATGGCTGAGATAGTGCTGAAGCAGAAGAAGGAGGAACTTGATGCAAAGAAGGCAGCCGCGATTGCTGAAGCTGAAACCCTCCCGGTGGGTACTTCCGTTCGCGAGATTGCCCGCCAGGAAGTGGTAAAGATTTTGCAACAGGGTTCCACACCGACTACTGCTCGCAGCGACAAGAGCCAGCGAGGTGCCAGGAAGAAGAATAATCCGAAGTGCAAGAATGGGGTTTCTATCAAGAAAAGCCCTGTTGCTGATTTTAAGTCCAAGAAGACTGGCACGCGTAACGGCAAGAAGCCGGAGCCGACAGAAAAAAAGAAGCAGACTTCTCCTGATAAGCATGCTGAGAAGGCGGTGGGAAAGGCTTACGCGAAGACTTCACAGCGCACCCCTGGTAATCGTAGCGGTCATGCCGCAAAAAACGGGGGAGGTGGAGACCGCGGAAAAACTGTTCGACGCTAGCTGCTGATGTGCATGAATATGCATTGATACTCTTCGGGCGACTGACGGAGTATCAGCTGTAGTGTCGAGTTACCAACCGCGGGATCCACAATTACAGCAACCATGTTTTCTCACGATGCGAGCTGAATCTGCTTAGTTTAGGTTTGAAGTATATACCTGTACCTATCATCCGCAGCATCCAGAGCTTCGAAGCTGAATTAACGTCTTTCTTTCGCAGTGTTCATACGATGTACATGTTTAAAGGAGCTGACTCTTTTTATGATCGTTCAGGGTACAAGTTACCCAAGCGAACCAACTGGAATCCGCCGCCAGCCTCTTCGGAAATCGAGACGGCTCTGGCCATTTTTAAGGATGCAGCTATAAAAGAAGTCGCTGAACAAGATTTTTCGACACTCACCCGGAAATCGACGAATGTCATTTCTACGCTTCGACGTCTCGCAAAAGATCCAGATCTTATTTTTAAACCAGCAGAAAAGAACCTCGGACTGACCGTTATGAGCAGGGAGTTTTACCAAGCTAAATGCTTCGAGCACCTTCTTAACGGCCAAGTCTACAAGGAGTTTTCTTCTGTCCCGGTCGAAAATATTCTTAGAGATCTACATGGGATTCGCGAGGATTTTCACCCGCTTCTACCAGCCATAATCTGGGATTCTTTTTTCACGAAGCCGACTAATGGATGGAGGGTTCCTGCCTTCTATGTGCTTTTGAAGATTCATAAGAAAGTCCCTGCTGGCCGGCCGATCGCAGCCTCGCACTCCTGGATCACCACTAACGTCTCCCGTTGGCTTGACTCAGTCCTCAGGCCAATTGATTTGAAGCAGTCTACATATGTTAAAGACTCCCAGAGTCTTATTCTTCAACTGGAGCAGCGTAGTTTTTCTAAAAAACTTCTCCTAGCCTCGTATGACGTGGAGTCACTCTACCCCTCGATCCCACTTTGGGATGGCATTGACGCAGTCGCTTACTTTCTTAATAAAGAACGACATCCTTTGGCTCCGCTCATTATTCGTCTACTTCGCTGGGTTATGTTTAACAGCTATGTCTCGTTCAACGGCCGGTTTTTTCGTCAAGTACATGGAACGGCCATGGGGACGTCCGTTGCAGTTTGTTTCGCAGTCCTTTTCCTGAGTTTTCTGGACCTTCAACTGCACGCTTCGCTCAAATTTCTTCCCGCTCTTCACCTTCGCTTCATTGACGACGGTTTGATTCTGTGGGAGGGAACGAGGGAGGAATTCAACTGCATGAAACAACGTTTCGACGCCCTTCATCCTTCAATCCGGCTGACCTGGATGATTTCAGAAACTTCTGTGGATTTTCTGGATCTTACGGTGTCCCTGCTGCCCCCCTGCTCTCTGCTGTCCCCCTGCTCTCTGCTGTCCCCCTGCTCTCTGCTGTCCCCCTGCTCTCTGCTGTCCCCCTGCTCTCTGCTGTCCCCCTGCTCTCTGCTGTCGCCCTGCTCTCTGCTGTCCCCCTGCTCTCTGCTGTCCCCCTGCTCTCTGCTGTCCCCTGCTCTCTGCTGTCCCCCTGCTCTCTGCTGTCCCCCTGCTCTCTGCTGTCCCCCTGCTCTCTGCTGTCCCCCTGCTCTCTGCTGTCCCCCTGCTCTCTGCTGTCCCCCTGCTCTCTGCTGTCCCCCTGCTCTCTGCTGTCCCCCTGCTCTCTGCTGTCCCCCTGCTCTCTGCTGTCCCCCTGCTCTCTGCTGTCCCCCTGCTCTCTGCTGTCCCCCTGCTCTCTGCTGTCCTCCTGCTCTCTGCTGTCCCCTGCTCTCTGCTGTCCCCCTGCTCTCTGCTGTCCCCCTGCTCTCTGCTGCCCCCTGCTCTCTGCTGTCCCCCTGCTCTCTGCTGTCCTCCTGCTCTCTGCTGTCCAACTGCTCTCTGCTGTCCCCCTGCTCTCTGCTGTCCCCCTGCTCTCTGCTGCCCCCCTGCTCTCTGCTGCCCCCCTGCTCTCTGCTGTCCCCCTGCTCTCTGCTGTCCCTCTGCTCTCTGCTGTCCCCCTGCTCTCTGCTGTCCCCCTGCTCTCTGCTGTCCCCCTGCTCTCTGCTGTCCCCCTGCTCTCTGCTGTCCCCCTGCTCTCTGCTGTCCCCTGCTCTCTGCTGTCCCCCTGCTCTCTGCTGTCCTGCTGCTCTCTGCTGTACCCCTGCTCTCTGCTGTCCCCCTGCTCTCTGCTGTCCCCCTGCTCTCTGCTGTCCCCCTGCTCTCTGCTTCCCCCCTGCTCTCTGCTTGCCCCCTGCTCTCTGCTGTCCCCCTGCTCTCTGCTGTCCCCCTGCTCTCTGCTGTCCCCCTGCTCTCTGCTGCCCCCCTGCTCTCTGCTGTCCCCCTGCTCTCTGCTGTCCCCCTGCTCTCTGCTGTCCCCCTGCTCTCTGCTGTCCCCCTGCTCTCTGCTGTCCCCCTGCTCTCTGCTGCCCCCCTGCTCTCTCCTGTCCCCCTGCTCTCTGCTGTCCCCCTGCTCTCTGCTGTCCCCCTGCTCTCTGCTGTCCCCCTGCTCTCTGCTGTCCTCCTGCTCTCTGCTGTCCCCCTGCTCTCTGCTGTCCCCCTGCTCTCTGCTGTCCCCATGCTCTCTGCTGTCCCCCTGCTCTCTGCTGTCCCCCTGCTCTCTGCTGTCCTCCTGCTCTCTGCTTTCCCCCTGCTCTCTGCTGTCCCCCTGCTCTCTACTGCCCCCCTGCTCTCTGCTGCCCCCCCTGCTCTCTGCTGTCCCCCTGCTCTCTGTTGTCCTGCTGCTCTCTGCTGTCCCCCTGCTCTCTGCTGTCCCCCTGCTCTCTGCTGTCCCCCTGCTCTCTGCTGTCCCCCTGCTCTCTGCTGTCCCCCTGCTCTCTGCTGTTCCCCTGCTCTCTGCTGTCCCCCTGCTCTCTGCTGTCCCCATGCTCTCTGCTGTCCCCCTGCTCTATGCTGTCCCCCTGCTCTCTGCTGTCCCCCTGCTCTCTGCTGTCCCCCTGCTCTCTGCTGTCCCCCTGCTCTCTGCCGTCCCCCTGCTCTCTGCTGTCCCCCTGCTCTCTGCTGTCCCCCTGCTCTCTGCTGTCCCCCTGCTCTCTGCTGTCCCCCTGTTCTCTGCTGTCCCCCTGCTCTCTGCTGTCCCCCCATTCTCTCCTGTGCCATGTCCCCTTGTCGTCAATGCAAAGACTTCCTTTCTCTACCTCGCTCCCCTCTCCCATCCTTTCCTTCATCCTCCCTCCCCTTTCTCTCTTCCCTGTCAAGCCTTCACCCTATTCTTTTACCCTTTTCACTTATGCCCTCACGTTCGCTCCCATGCCCTCGCCAGTTTTGCAATCCCTATTCCCCATCTCTCAACCACTTCCTCTTCAACCCTTCTGTTCACCCCATTGCTCTGGTGCTCTTCCGTGATCCTATGCTTCTTCTCGTCACCTGCCATTTACCCTATTTTTTACTTCCCCCCTTTTCTCTCCCCCCTGTTCCGCTCCTCCCGCATAGGGCAGTGGAGACAGAGGAAGGTGTGAGTGAGGGCCACGAGTGTAAGGAGCAGAGCGAGGGAAAGCACGGGGAGGAAGAGCAGGAGTTTGCTGAGAGAATCAGTTTAGACAACGGGAGAGCAGGAGGGGGGGAACAGCCAGCACACATATCACCAGCAACAGCGCCACGAGAACAAGCAGCAGAGTGCCATCCCCCCACCGTCCTTCTATCACCTTCCTTTCTCCCTGCTCTAACCACTCCTGCTGCTGTCCCCCCTCCCCCTGTCATCACTGTCAAACATATTGCAATTTCATGTTTGTATAGACTGTATAGGGTCACCTCTTAGAGGGTACAACACTCTTAGGTATATACCCTTGTACTCTCTCTCTATTCAATCAATCATTCAGTTTTCAATTCTAACATGGTATCACCTGTAGGTTAGGATCCCCCCCCACCTACCGCTTCCGCCCGTGCCTCCTAGCCCTGCCGCGCCCCTCCTGGGCCCCGTCGCACCCCTAGGCCCCGCCGCGCCCCCTAGGCCTCGTCGCGCCCCGCCTGGGCCCCATCGTGCCACCTAGGACCCGTCGCGCCCCTCCTAGGCCCCTTTCGCGCCTCCTGACCCCATCGCGCCCCTCCTGGGCCCCGTCGCGCCCCCTAGGCCCAGTCACGCCCCTTGGGCCCCATCGCGCCCCCTAGGACCCGTCGCGCCCCCTGGGCCCCATCGCGCCCCCCCTAGGACCCGTCGTGCCCCTCCTGGGCCTCCCTTTCGTGCCTCCTAGCCCCGTCGCGCTTCTCCTGGGCCCCTTCGTTCCTCCTAGCCCTGTCGCGCCCCTCCTGGACCCCGTCACGCCTCCTGGCCCCGTCGCGCATCCTAGCCCCGTCGCGCCCCTCTTGGGCCCCATTGCGCCCCTCCTGGGCCCGTAGCGCCTCCTAGCCCCTCGCGCCTCCTCGCCCGTCGCGCCTCCTAGCCCGTCGCGCCCCCTTCTGGGCCCCGTTGCGCCCCTTCTGGGCCCCGTCGCGCCTGCTAGGCCCCGTTGCGCCCTCCATGGCCCCGTCGCGTCCGCCTGGCCCTGCTGCGTCCTGCCTGGCCTTGCCGCTCCTGCCTGGCCCCACCGCTCCTGCCTGGCTCCGTCGCACCTGCCTGGCCCCGTCGCGCCTGCCTAACCCCGCCGCGCCTGTCTGGCCCCGCCGCGCCTGCCTGTCCGCGCCGCACCTGCCTGGCCCCACCACGACAGGCTGGCCCTGCCGCGCCTCCCGGACCCTTCCGCGCTAGCCTAGCCCCGCCGCGCCTGCCTGGCCCTGTTGCGCCTCCCTGGCCCTGTCTCACCTTCCTGGCCCCGCTGCGCCTACCTGGCCCCGCCACGCCTGCCGGTCCCGCCGCGCCTGCCTGGCCCTGCCGCGCCTCCCTGGACCTGCCGCACCTGTCTGGCCCCGCCGCTCCTGCCTGGCCCCGCCGCGCCTGCCCGGCCCCTCTTCGTGCCTGCTCGGATTGTCGAGCCACCTCGGGCTCTGTCTACCCTGCTCGCCCGCGCTGGGGCGCCTTGCGGCCGCCGTGCTGGAGAGTGCTGCCGCCGTGTCCCTGCGGAGCTGTGTTCCTGTGGAGCGGTGGAGCTCTGCCGCAGACCCTGCACGATGGCTGACTTCGTGCTCCGACTGGACGCCGAGGGCCACGCGGTTGACTTCGCCGCCTGGCTCTCTGACCTCCGCCGCCACCTTACAGGTCAGCGCCAGAATGGCCACTCTTTGGTTGTCCATGTCGATGGTTTGCTCCCCCGCCCCCCTGCACCGGCTCCCCTCCCTGCTGACCCCTCCTCTGATGACCGTGAGACCATCTCTACTGCTGCACTTGCCTGTGCTGTCTGGGAATCCCGCGATGCAGTCGCTCAGGTTGCTATTAGCCACGCCCTCCCTGTCTCTGAGCGCTCACGTTTTGCCACTGTTGAGACGGCCAAAGCTTACATAGACGCAGTTATTGCACGCTATTCCAGACCCGCGTCTGCTTCTGCTGGCCGCTTGCTTTTCCCGATGCTGTTCCCAGACCTTGCAGCCTTCCCTACCGTCGCAGACTTTGCTGCTCACTTGTGTGCCCTAGAGACCCGCTATCGCACTGCCAGCACTGCTGCCCAGCTCACTGCGCTCCCCCCCCCTTTCTGCATGATGCTCTATTTTATCGCCGTGCGCCTGCCACACCGCCTCGCTAGTGCTCGCGATCACTTCCTTAGCCAGCACCCGGGTGACCTCACCCTCACTGCCTTTGTCGACACCCTCACCGAGATCGAGACTCACCAGCGCACTATCGCTCAGTCGAGCGGTGCGCCGGCAGTCTCTATCTTTCACGGCTGTGCCCCCTCCCAGTGCACGTTCACTGACGTTTCGGCCGCGGTCGCCACGGCGACCCCTCTCACCGCAACAGCTGCTGCGGTCCACCCGCAGCAGCGCTCGCGCCGCGGTGACCGTGGTCGCCCGGGAGGTAGGGGTGGTGGCGCATGTAGTGGTGGTGGTGGTGGTGGTGGTGGTGGTGGTGGTGACGGTAGTCCGCCTGCGGGGACTACCACTGGTGGGCAGGAGCAGCAGCCCCAGCCGCAGCAAAAGCAGCCCCAGCCGCAGCCGCCGCCCCAGCAGCAGCCGCCGTCCGAGCAGCAGTCGCCGCAGCAGTGGGCCTGTCTCCCGCCTGGCTGGCCCGGCACCTCCGGAGGTAGTGGACGTGGTGGCGGCCCACGCAACTTGGTGGCTCCGATGCTGTCACCTGCCAGTACCAGCTTCAGACCGGGCCTCTTCGTGGCACTCTGTGCCGCCGCCCGCACCCGACCGCCCACTGTTTCCGCCGCCTCGACGATCTCGTCCGTCATCGCTTTGGCCCGGCCCCGGACCTCCCCGACTGGCACAGCCTGCTCCGCCAGGGCGTGCCGATCTTTGAGTTAGACATGGATCGGATAGGTGCTGCTTTGCATGCTTTGTATTCTGACGCTTCTAGTGTTGCTGGATCTTATTACCCTGTGTACTCTAGTTTAGGTGTTGCACCATTGTGTAGCTTAGCCTCCCCTGCTGCGTCAGGCGTAGGACTGCCTAGGTTGCCAAGTCTAGTCACTGCAGCGGCTCCGTCCCCGGCCTCCGCCACTGCGTCGCTGTCCTTCACTCTCGACTCCGGTGCTTCTTCCTGCTTCTTCCACGACCGTTCCACGCTCACGCTGCTTGCTGCGCCTGCTGTAATCTCTCTCACTGACCCCTCTACGGTTCCTATCATCACTCGCAGTTCTACATCCCTTCCCTGTCTAGCAATTCCCTCGGGCTCCCTTACAGGTCTCCACGTTCCCTCGTTCTCGAGGAACCTGGTTGGTGTCGGCTGTCTCCAGGACCTCGGCGTCACCACCACGTTCCCCGGGCACGAGCGGTTCGCTGTCTGTTCTGAGGCTGTCTCAGGTTCCCCCCTTGCGACGTTCCCCCGGGACCCGGTGTCCGGTCTGTTTACCCTAGACACCGCTTCCCCCCCGGTTGGTGCGTCCTCCCAGGTCGCTGCAGCTTGCTCGTGTCGGCACCTCACTCACCCGTCCCTTCTCTGGCACCACCGCTTAGGTCATCCTGCTCTCCCACGTCTGCGTCACATGTCCCAGCACGGTCTTGTCTTAGGTCTCCCCGCGTCGCTCCCTGCCCTTCCTCCCTCGACTGCGCCACCGTGCACGCCTTGCATCGAGGGTCGGCTCCGCCATGCTCCTCACTCCTCCTTGGTGCGCCCTGCTACTGGCCCCCTTCAGACCCTGTACCTGGACGTCTGGGGCCCTGCCCCCGTCCCCGGACCGCGCGGTGAGCGCTACTTCCTTGTGCTCGTCGACGACTACACGCGCTACACCACGGTGTTTCCCCTGGAGCGGAAGGCCGACGTGCCCGACGTTCTTCTCCCGTGCGCGTCTTCACCGCGGTCTCCCCGTGTTGTGTCTCCACACTGATCGTGGCGGCGAGTTCGCCTCTGGTCGGCATGGACAGTTCTGTCGTGCGGAGGGCATCACCTAGTCGTACACCTTGCCGGACTCGCCACAGCAAAATGGGGTTGCTGAGCGCCGCATCGGCTTGGTCATGGAGGTTGCTCGTACCTCCATGATTCATGCCGATGCCCCCTATTTTCTGTGGCCGTTCGCTGTTCGCTACGCTGCTCACCAGCTTAACTTGTGGCCACGCTCCCAGCGGCCGCAGGTTTCGCCGACCCTCCTTTGGACCGGGTCCCCCGGTGACGCGTCTGAGTTCCACGTCTGGGGCTACCTTGCTCACGTTCGTGCCTCTGGCACGGACAAGCTCACTACCTGCACTGTCCCCTGTGTCTTCCTTGGTTTTCCCTTGGACTCGTCTGACTGGTTTTTCTACCACCCGCCGTCTCACCGCTTCCTCCACTCTCGTGACGTCACCTTTGACGAGTCTGTCTCCTTCTACCGTCGCTTCCCTCACCGAGGTCTCCCGGTTGCCCCGCCCCTGTTCCTGGCTCCCTCTCCCCCGGTAGCCCCTGCTCCTTTCCCGCCTCATCCTGCCCCGTCTGGTGTCTTTCACGTCACTCCCCTCCCGTCGGTTGTCCCTGTTGAGGAGTCTGCTCACTCTGGTAGTCCCCCCGGTCGGTCCTTGCTGCGTCCCCCTTCCCCGGTGTCTCCGCCTTTCGCTGCCGCAGTCGCCGTCGCCGCCGCCGCCGCTGCCGTCGCAGTCGCAATCACCGCCACCACCGCAGCCGCCGTCGCCGCTGCCGCCGTTGGCTTCTAGGGGTGCTGGCGTTGAGGAGGGTGTTCGTCCTGCGGCTCCCGGGGGTGCCGCTGGAGTTGGAGGGGGTTCTTGCTCTGGGGGTGTTGCTTCTGGGGGTGCTCTTGCTGAGGGTTCAGCCGACGGTCGTCCTGCATCTGCTGGTCCGAGGGTTCCGGCCCAGCTGTCGCAGCAGCCGCAGCAGCCGTCAGACTCGCCTCCGGCCCGTCTTCCTCCTCGTTCCCCTCCTGTGTCCCCTCCGCTATCCCCTAACCCTACATCTCTACTGCCTCTCTTCTGGGCAGCCTACACGAGCAGGTCTACGTGCGCCGACCACAGGGCTTCACTGGTACCTTCCCCCCTGGGACCCAGTGGCTTCTCAGGCGCCCGGTCTACGGCCTGCGTCAGGCTCCCCGCGAGTGGCACGACACGCTTCGTGCCACGTTAGAAGACGTGCAGTTCTTTCCGTCCGCTGCTGACCCTTCACTGTTTGTGCATTCCGGCCAGACTCCGTTCTACATCCTTGTCTACGTAGACGACCTAGTCTTCGCTACTGCTGACAGGGACGCACTGGCCTCTGTGAAGGCTGAGCTGCTGAAGAGACACACCTGCACTGACCTTGGAGAGCTGCGTCGCTATCTTGGCCTACAGATCTCTAGGGACAGAGTAGCATGCACCATCACTCTGACGCAGTCACACCTGGTGCGTCAGGTCCTTCAGAGGTTCGGTCTTCAGTTCTCCTCCGCACAGCCCACACCTCTACCTGTAGACAATTGGCTCTCTGCTCCCGTTCGTGAGGAGCCAGTAGAGCCCAGTGGCCCCTACGCAGAGCTGGTGGGTTGCCTCATATACCTGATGACTTGCACACGCCCAGATCTCGCATACCCTCTCAGCATCCTGTTATAATCACAATAGGCTTAGATGTGCCTATAATGAGAGATAGAGAGCATAGTCGGATTTCCGTCAGACGGCTTCAAATATTGATAACGACCTGGTCGCTGAATCAAACAGTGATCTGTAAATTGGATCTGGAGCGCATTGTTGTCGTCTATCAGCAGCAAGTTGAATCATGAAATTCCATGACCATTTGACGACGCTATGACGGTTTGACTGGTAGGAGGTATAGCAGCCACTATAGTCTTGGAAGTACAAACTTAGCAAGAAGAATTCGAGAGGGAGATGGTTCCCAGCCTCTACATACCCCAAGAGCCGAGGTCCAGGTTGGTGGTATACCACCATAGAGCCCCCAACCACGAAGAGTCTCGAAACCAAGCCTCCAAGGGGCTACACCATGTGAAATGTAACACTAGACGAACAAGCGTTACTATTTCCACTATTCAATATTTATCCGCGTCCCTTGGGCTTGAAATCTTGAGCTCTTGGTCTTGTTTCTGCAAGATAAATTCTTCTTGAGTTGATGGGGGCTTGCTGCACACATCTGCAACGCGATGGACACTTCACACTCGACAAAATAGAAATAACACATGCGACACGCAAACGACGACTTGACATGCGAGTTGTAAAACTCGCTAATGTCTTGACCGACACAAACCACATTGTGATACACCATTCAAACACACACACAAGCACTGGATAGCAATGACATAGACTCACAATTCATTCCATGCCATGCATGCACACACACAAACAAGGACGACATCCCGAGTGCAAGCCAAAGGGTTGCACCAACAAACTCCCCCTCGGATTGTTGGCCTTAGAATCTGCTCCCCTTAGTTCAGAGCCATCCCAGCAAGCTTGCAACACTTCCAATGCTGCTGCTCAACCAGCCTCTTGGTCATCATATCAGCAGGCTGCGCCGTCGTCTTCACGTAGTGCAACTCCACTTCACCCGCGGTTACCATGCTCCTCACCCAATGCCACTTCACCTTCATGTGCTTGGTAAGGCCATGAAGAACGGGGTTCTTAGCCAATGCAATAGCACCCTGGCTATCACAATAGAGTGGGGTAGGTTCTTGCTGCTCCTCCCCCAATTCAGCTAGCAAACGCCGCTGCCACACAACCTCTCTTATGGCACGGAAGAGTGCCATGTACTCGGACTCCACCGAGCTCAATGCTTGGTCCACTTGCTTCTTGCTCTCCCAAGCTGTTGGGCCTCCACCAACACAGCGGATATAGCCTCCCACACTTGTCATGTCCTCTGGTTGTGATGCTCAATATGCATAAGAGAAAGCGGTGAGAAAGAGCCTCCCGGGTTCGACTCCATCCGCACCCTTTTGACGCCTTTGTGCCGCCGCGGAGTATTGCAGTCCAACAGTTGCTGTTTGGCCAAGGTACTTGGCCACCCTCTCTCCAGCTGCTACCTGCTCTTCATTAGGGCATTGGACAACCCTAGCCAGCTGCCCGGTAGCAAAGGCTGCATCCGGCATTGTGTGCACGGCCGCATATATGAGGCTACCCACCAAGGAGTGAAAACGGCGCCTCTCCTCTTGACCAACACTTTCCTCCGCTGGTCCTTTCACACACTTGAACCCTGAGGGAAGAGGAGTAGCCACATGACCTTCACTCTTCCCAAAGTTTGTTGCCAAGGCCTCCAAGTACTTCTTTTGATGCACTCGCATCCACAGCTTCTCCACATCTCGCTCAATGTAAAGCCCAAGGTAGTAGTTGACGTCACCAAGGGTCTTGCACTTGAACTTGTCTTGAAGCTTCAGCATCACCTCCTTCACAAGGTCAGAGGAGGGTGAGAATATGAGGATGTCATCCACATAAACCACCATGAAGCTCCTCTGCTCCCCCTCGCCAAGCATGAACAAGGATTGATCGGCCGTTGAGGGAGTGAAGCCGATCGCCTCCAAGTCTTCCCGCAGCTTGATGTACCATTGCCTAGGGGCTTGCTTGAGGCCATAGAGTGCTTTCTTCAGCTTCCACACTCTGCCACTCCCATCATTGTACCCCTCTGGCTGCTCCATGTAGGTCTCTTCCTCCAAAACGCCGTTGAGGAAGGCCGTTACAATGTCCATTTGCTTCACCACCCATCCTTTGATGGCCGCCGCGGCGAAGAGAGTTTGAAGGGTTGTACCCTTCACCACAGGAGCATATAATTCATTGTAGTCCTTCTTCTCCTGCTGCTGGTACCCCTTGGCTACAACTCTGCTCTTGTAGCGCTCAATGTTGCCGTCGGCGTCGGTCTTGCGCTTGAAGAGCCACTTGGAAGAAATCGCCTTACGCCCCGGAGGTAGGTTCACCAAGTCAAACGTGTCGTTCTCGATGATGCTCCCCATTTCTTCATCTGAGGCCTTCTTCCACTCCTTCCCATTGGAGCCCTCCCAAGCCTCCTTGGGATTTGTAGGCTCCCCCGGTATCTCCACCGGAGAGAAGAAGGCAAAAGCGCACTCCTCGCTTTCATCTTCCGCATCATCACCTAGCATGAGAGCCGAACCGGTCAAGGTTGAGTTGGCTGGTCCTCCAAGCCGTTCATAGCTCAACCTATTGGGGGGCTGAGTCCTCCTCCCCCTTCCTTCCTCCTCTGCTGCAGGGACTTGAATGCTCTCATGGCTTTGCGGTAAGTCCGGTCGGTTCCCGCGAGCACTTGTTGCACGAGGCGAAAGTGGCGGTGCACGCTCATTACCTTGCTGCACCTCCTCCTCCTCCTCATCCCCATTCACTTGGGGAGATTGCCTCGTGATTGTGCTGCTGCTACTCAGCTCCAAGGGCAGCTCCACATGCTCCAAGCCGGTCCTCTTCACCTCTCCAAGCCGCACACCAATCTTCGCTTGGTTCTCCGCCTTCCACTCCTTGTACGGTAAGTTCTCCATGAACTTGCAATCTCTGCTCACCAGGAACTTCTTGGTAAATGGGTCCCATAGAAGCCATCCCATGCTGTTTTGGGCCATGCCCAGGTGCACGGCCCATGTTGCCTTGGCATCAAGCTTGTTGTGCCGAAGTTTCTTAGGCACAAGTGCCATGCACATGCACCCGAACACCCGAAGCATATCCACCTTCGGCTTCCTTCCAATCCACTCCACATAGGGCACCCATTTTTCTTCTCCCACATGAGTCAAGGCTCTGTTCTTGGCCACACAAGCATGCCGCACCGCATCCGGCCAAAAGTAATTGGGTAGACCGGCTTCAATGAGAAGTCCCCGAGCCGTCTCCGTGAGTGTCCGATTCGCACGCTCGGCGATGCCGTTCATTGCAGGAGAGTAGGGCATGGTAAGAGAGTGCCTTATGCCTTGATTCTTCAGCCAAGTTGAGAAGTCCTTGCTCAGGAACTCTCCCCCACGGTCAGTGCGAATCGCCTTCACAAGTCGGTCTTGTTGCCGTTCCACCATCGGCAACCAATCGGTCTTCACCGTTTCAGCTACGTCACTCTTCTTGGGCAGCACATACACCCAGGTCATGCGAGTGTAGACGTCCACAATGGTGAGGAAGTACTCTGCTCCAGCAGCTCCAAGCTTCAAGGGGCCCACCACATCCATCACCACCTCATCAAGTGGTGCCTTCGCCGTTGTCTCCGAGCTATGGAACGGGTAGCGGGTGAACTTGGCTTGCATGCATGTTGGACAGCCAAGCACCTCATTGGGCTCCCCCTTGACATGTATCCCACTGACCATCTCTTGCTTAACAATCTGCTGCAAAATGGGCAATGCCACATACCCCATTCGCCGATGCAAGGTCAGCCAATCACACTCTCCCGTAGCGGAAGTCTGGTTGGAGAAAGCGGCACTCGCAATTGTGCCCCACAAGCTCTCTCCTTTCTCCTTCGCCGCTGCTGCTTTGCTGATCTTAGGCTTCTCCTCCTCATTTCCACCACCTTTGGCTGCTGCACCACTCTCCTTGGGTTCACACGCCTTGCTGGTCTCTCCAAGGTTGCACTCCTTCAAGTCACTCTTGGTGTCACTTTGCTTTCCGTGATCACCGCCACCAACGGCTTCACTCTTGGTGCTGACGCTTGCTGCCACTTGCCTCTCCTTAGGCATGGGGACCACTGGGATTTGCCACATCTCATTGTAGATGTCCCTGTCCTCATGAAGGTCCCAAAGCTTCCGCTCACCAAGCCTCGCGGTATAGGTTTTGGATCCCTTGGAAGATGTGTCCATGCCGGCCTTTTGCAAACGCCGCACGGAAATCAGGTTGGCTGCAAGGTTGGGCACCCAAAGCACGTTCTTGAGGCCCACCATCTTCCCATCAGCACCCTTGAACATGGCCTTGCCCATGCCTTTCACCTCTGCTCGCTGCCCTAAAGCCGATGTAACATGCTTGACCGGCGACGGTTCGAGTTTGGTGAGCAAGTCTGCACGAGGTGTCATGCTATAGGTGGCGCCGCTATCGATCACCCAAAAGTCCAGAGAGTGAAGGGTGACCTTTCCCACAGTAGCTGGCTCCTCAAAGCCTTCCACACCTCCTGCTGCAGCTGCCGCTTGCGTGGAGACAAAGAAGAATTGGCCTGGGTATCGATCTTCACTCGAGTCCTTGTCGTAGTCTCCACCTTTCATGCTTGCCGCTTCGCTTCCACGACCACCACGGCCTCCACGACCTCTGCCTCTTCCTCCCCTTGCTCGTCTGCCCTCTTGGAAATGAGAAGGGGTCCATCCATCACGCAATCTGTAGCAATCTCTCCACATGTGGCCGGTCTTGTGGCAAAAGTGGCATTCCCCATCAAATCGACCGCGCCCACGCCTGTAGCCATTGTTGTTGTTGTTGCTGCCATATCCTCCATTACCACGGCCTCCATTGAAGTATCTGCTGCCAAATCTTCCTCCTCGCCCTCTGCCCCTTCCACGGCCGTGCCCACGGCCCATGCTTGCAACTCCGGCACCATCGGGACCCGCCAATTCGCGACGACGGAAATCTTATTGTAAGATTTCCCGCTTCACATCTTCGAGTGAGAGACGGGGCAGATCTCGATTAAGGTTGATGATGAGCGAGGACCATGAGTCCGGAAGTAAGGCCAGCAGCTTGGTCTTCTTTTGAAGGTCACTGTAGTTCAGGTCAGCTCCTTCGAGCCGTGTCAACAAGTCGAAGAATTTCTGCACTCCTTTCTCCACCGGTTCGCCTTCGTCAATTCGAAGTGCCGCCATTTGCCGCTCCAAAACCACAGCCACCGCCGCTGTTGCAGGAGCGTGTACACCCTTGAGAGCAGCCCATGCCTTTGGTCCCTTTGCTGGTTCACGCTGAAAAGGCTTGATGTGACGGATTTGGCTGCTCCCCAACGCTTGCCCAAGTAGAAGTAAGCCTTGTGCGCTCTTCCGCACCCACGGGCTCTTCTCCGAGTCGTTCTCGGGGCGCTTCTCCGTTCCTTCCATCACCTCCAGCAGATCATAGCAGTCATTGATGTTCTCCATCTTGAAGGACCACTCAGCAAAGTTGTCACCGTTGAACTTGTCAAGGCCAAACACTCTAGGCTCATCCCTAGAGGGTCCAAGGCTAGGTTGCACCGGAGCAACGGGTGGATCTTGGTGTTGACCTTGTGCTTGGGCGCCTTCTCTGCCTCCAGCACCTCTGCCACCCCCTTCCTCAGCTCTAGGCATGGTCGAGACGGCTCCAAGGGGCTCTAATACCACTTGTTATAATCACAATAGGCTTAAATGTGCCTATAATTGGATCTGGAGAGGATTGCTGTCGTCTATCAGCAGCAAGTTGAATCATGAAATTCCATGAAGATTTGACGACGCTATGGCGGTTTGACTGGCAGGAGGTATAGCAGCCACTATAGTCTTGGAAGTACAAACTTAGCAAGAAGAATTCGAGAGGGAGATGGTTCCCAGCCTCTACATACCCCAAGAGCCGAGGTCCAGGTTGGTGGTATACCACCACAGAGTCCCCAACCACGAAGAGTCTCGAACCAACCCTCCAAGGGGCTACACCAAGTGAAATGTAACACTAGACGAAGTAACGTTACTATTTCCACTATTTAGTATTTATCCGCGTCCCTTGGGCTTGAAATCTTGAGCTCTTGGTCTTGTTTCTGCAAGATAAATTCTTCTTGAGTTGATGGGGGCTTGCTGCACACACCTGCGACGCGATGGACACTTCACACTCGACAAAATAGAAATAACACATGCGACACGCAAACGACGACTTGACATGCGAGTTGTAAAAACTCGCTAATGTCTTGACCGACACAAACCACATTGTGATACACCATTCAAACACCCACACAAGCACTGGATAGCAATGACATAGACTCACAATTCATTCCATGCCATGCATGCACACACACAAACAAGGACGACATGCCGAGTGCAAGCCAAAGGGTTGCACCAACACATCCTGGCTCGCTTTGTGGCTACAGGCAGACACCGACCTCAGCACTGGTCTGCCGCTAAGAGGGTTTTGCGTTATCTTGCTAGTACATTAGGCATGGGGTTAGTGCTAGGAGGACAGGCCAGTGGTCCTTACTGGGCACACAGACGCTTCTTGGGCAGACGACTCTGAGACGCTCAGGTTGTCGCAGGGCTAATGTTTCAGCCTTGGTTCGGGTGCTATCTCTTGGAGATCCACTCGCTCGTCGTCTGTGGCTCAGTCTAGCTATGAGGCTGAGATCTACGCTGGTGCCATGGCGGCACTGGAGCTCCGCTGGCTGACCTTCTTGCTCACAGACTTAGGTGAGCGGCCTAGCTCTACCCCGGTCCTGTACGCTGAGAACAGGGCCATGATACTCCTGTGTTAGGAGCCACGGCTTGAGGGCAGAGCGAAGCATATCCAGCTGCGGTACTTCCTCGTGCGCGAGCTACAGCAGCGCCGCCTGGCCCGCGTAGTTCACTTGGCCTCAGGTGCCAACACAGCTGATATCTTTACGAAGGCACTTGCGCCTAATGATCATCAGCGGCACTGTGTACAGCTGGGTCTAGTTCCTGTAGCCTCTCACTTGCTAGGACCTTGACCTTGTACTGTCCTATATATATCTATATATGTACTCAGACTGGACTTGTGTCCTCTCCCAGAGGCTGGACTAGTAGTGCTGCCCTGGCCTTGTTCTTGTCTTGCCTGTACTCCTTTTGACTGGTCTTTAGGCCCTTGTCTCAGTGGCTGGACTAGTAGTGCCGCCCTGAGCTGCTTGTTCAGGATTTGCCCCTATGCAGTCTAGGGGGTGCGTCAAACATATGCATAACTCATGTTTGTATGGACTGTATAGGGTCACCTCTTAGAGGGTACATTACTCTTCGGTATATACCCTTGTACTCTCTCTCTCTCTTCAATCAATCATTCAGTTTTCAATTCTAACAATCACGTCTTTCTCCCCTGCCACCTCCCCTCCCGCCGCCAACCCTCCATACACCCTGCACACCACTCCCCTTCTCCATGCCCCGCTTCTCCACCCGGCCCCGCGCCTGTGTCTCTCTCTCTTCTGGACTCGGCTCAACAACTGACCCTCTCCCCTGCTGCAACCACGACACCTGGCATTCCTCCCGACACTGCTGTGGCACCAGCTGCAGTGCTTGCAGACAACATTTCAGAAGCAGAGAAGGGCATTCTAGGGCAAGGCCACGAGTCAAAGGATGCAGAGGGGCAGGATCACAGTGGGAGGGGTGGAAGAGGATGGGGGACGCGCATGGGGATGGTAGTATGTGGAGTGGCCAGAGTGTGCAAGCGGGAGGTGACGTGAGGACAGGCACGGAGACACAATGGCTGGCTTGGCAATGGCAGTTGAAGCCAGAGGCTATTCCAGCAATGCCGCCAATGCTGCAATAATCTCTGTTGCCACTGGTGCTGGGAATTCTGCCCGTGCTGCATTTCAACATATGCGAATGATGCAGGCAGGGATATTGTTTGCTAAATTCACATATTTTCGTGGCCTGATTTTGCATTATATCTTCCACTTGTTTCTCTTTAAGCCAGAGGTGCAAAAGGCATTTTGCATATTAGTCAATTGTGATGTTGATAATGTTATGTGCTATTCATAACGTTCCAAGGTACGAGTTACAGACCGTTACTATTTTACAAATGGTGTTGGAAATGATAAAGGACTTAAGGACATTTCCGGAGTCTCGCGTGAGTGTACGAATACGCGAAGACTACAATAACAAGGATTACAAAGTCAACACTGCTACAGTATTACCGACACTTGACGCGGGTTGACGACTCCCCGCAGAGGTTACGAAAGGGCAACGGTCGCAGACCGTTGGCCATGCAACCCAATCGTCAGAATCGGAAGAGTCAAGAGTCAGTGCGACAGTAAGGACAAATAACCTTCCCGATATTACAGTACGGGTGGTTACCCGAATCGCCTTATCGAGTCGTAAAAGGGAATGCACCCCTTGAAGTGCAAAACAGTTAGAGCATTCATATTCTCTTGTATTATTATATAAACCTTGTATCCCTTTGCTTTAATCAATCACTTGTTCTCACATACCAGTACAAGGGTTCAACTCAAGACCTCTGTTGTGCTATCAAGCACGCTGTTACAAGGACTTAGCCTTCTGAAAAGATCCTTGGGCTATTACCAGCCCAACATGGTATGAGAGCCAGTTAGAAGTAACGCTCCTGTTACAAACTCCCTCAATGAGCTTTTAACTCGTTAGAAGTTTCGCTTGCAACAACGTCAACTTATCAATTCAAGATTACAAGACATGGCGCCATCTAAGGGCGACAGATCCTCTACTGGACCCCCCTATGCACCCCCAGTCTCTGGACTACAGACTGAGGGAGTTGCAGCCACAGGAGCCTCCATGCAACCAGTGGCCTCCTCCACGGGCATGGACCCGAATCTTATGGAGAAGTTCCTCTCCTTTATGTCGACCTACAAGCAGCCTTCGGCACCTACTCAATCAGCAAACAACAACAACAGTGGGGCAGTCCCAATGAGCCTCGACGACGCATCGTACGCAAGAGGCATACAGCCCATACAACATCAGCCCTACCAGCCCTTGCCAGGCTCCTTTACCTTCCTGCCGACTCTCGCACCGACAGTGGACTCAGAGACAACTGACAAACAGACCAACATTGTCACCATGCAACAACAGTTCAACAATATCCTGAAACTACAGACGTCCTCACCTTTCAACGGGAATGACTTCTTCGCCTGGAGCTTCAAGTTTGAGCTGCTGATGGACGGCGCGCAAATCCTCGGCTTCTTCATCGGCTCCTGGCCCTTTCCTGTAAACGGTATTACTCAGGAAAAGAAGATTTACACTTATCAGTCGCTGATGGCCTTCACCATCCTCTTGCGCAACCTCACGGCAACGAAGCAGCAAAGCATCCGCACATATCGCAACTTCGGCAACTCGGCCGAACTGGCATATTGTTATCTGAAGGGCGTCTACCAAGCGACCGACAATGTGACACGGAGCCGAATAATGGCACAACTCACGAAAATCCAGATGCAGCCTGGAGAGAAGGCGATGAAGAGGTTTACACGATAAGCTTCTACGAAGCGGAGGACACTTATCGGAGGATTCGTTCGTTACAGTTGTCCTTGCTGGCCTCGGTCCCCAGTGGCGTACAACGCGCTCCCTTCTACGTGCCCATGGGAGGATCTCCGAGATGCACCTATGCGCGGAGCTCCACGCCGAGCAGCAAGACATGGATCTGTACGAAGAAAGACATGCAAAGAAACCGAGTCAGGAACTCGCGTTCTACGCACATGGGCGCAACCACAACCATCAACACCAATAGAAACGACACTCGCCTCCGTATTGTCATCGATGCCACACGACAGGACACTCGCGCTTCAACTAACCCAAGGCAGCAGCAGCAAGAGGAGCAGCAGCTGCTGTAGTTCTCACAGTATCAACCTGGAGCACCACGTTCGTCACCGAGTCCGGTTGCCTCAACTCAGCAGCGCCCATCAGCTCCGACGAATCGCTCTACACAAGACGCAAGAAACATTGTCAGCTGTATGGCAAGAACAGATTTTTGCGTACCCGACTGTCCACCTCACAGTACTCTCGATGAACGACACCCCGCTCTGTCACAGACCCGGCTCCAACCGAACCCGACTTACGCTACGATCGCTCGCGACGAACCGTCCGGCCGCGACACACGATTTCTTGACAGCTACTGTGGACAGCACATGTGTTCTTCAATGCGATTCATCCAGCGAGAAAAGACTCTGAGCCGAGAAGTCGTCATCACCGTCGCCAACAACCAAAACCTGCGCACACGAAAGGAAGGCGTCGTTCAGTTACAATCCAGCGAAACAAACGTGATACTACAAATTTCACGCGTACTCGTCGTCGACAATCTCGGCTACAATCTACTAAGTATCAGCCAGCTAATGTCGAAGGGTATTCACCTGGAGTGCGACAGCTTCAATTGAGAGTTCCGACTCTACCACTGGAAGGGCGGCCTCTTCATCGGCAGAGCCATCCAGAAGCACGGGGTCTTCGTCTTGGATTTTGTTCCAGACCGCGGGACCGCTGACAGCGATGGCGTCGTCTCCTTCTCGCCCTGGATGCACCCACCAGATCTTGACCCTTTGACCGCGATGGTTTCTGGTACTCCAACACCATCCCTGAAGCAAAGAGCACACGAGCATTAGCAGTGATGAGGGAAGTAGAGGAACGGGAAGCAGAGGAAGCAGATGCAGAAATACAGTACAAAGCAGAACCGCAAGCGCCGACAAGACAACTTCCTGAACGTCCCATCGCTGAAACTTTATCGACGCCACTCGACGAAGACGCTCCACCTGAAACGGAACTTGTTGATGAGCTACCACCGACCAGTGCCAAGCACCTGAAGGCGCATCCTTGCGAGCAACATCGTAGTGCCGCGATCGTCTCCATCTGCTACACCTACTCGGACCTGTATCGCCGAACTGTGGGACACAAGGCAAGCGAGGAGATTTGGCATCAACGGTTAGGGCATCCTGGAAATTCAAGACTATTCGACCCTATTCGTGCAAATGTCTTGGGCAAAGATGCGCTTATACTACTCGATGGACGTGAACTTCGACGACCTCGATGTACCTGTTTTATCTGCCCGTAAGCAGATCTTCCTCGTCAACGGTTCCCATCGCATCACAACCCGAGCGCCCCACAGTATGCTCCACTCGAAAAGGTCTACAGCGATATACTGTATATCCCACGAGAAGTCGGTCGGGCCGACCATAACTATGTTATTACCTTCGTCAATGCCGCGACACGATACACCTGGCTTCTTAACCTACCGTCACGCGACCTCGCCTTCTCTGCCTTCGTCGCATGGCTTGCTGCAGCAGAACGGGAGGGAGACACGAAGCTGAAATGTTTTCAGTCAGACTGGGCGATGGAATACCAGTCACAGCAATTCAGGGACTACCTCGTTGGAAGGGGAATCAAGAGGCTCGTTACCCTCCCCTACACTCACCAACAGAACGGTGTAGCGAAGAGGATGAATCAAACCCTCTGGAACACCATGAGGAAACTACTGATTGGGATGCGTCTGCCCAACTCGCAGTGGTCCGAGGCGATGAATCACGCCGTCATAATGCAGAATCTTCTGTCGTCAAGCTTCCTGCTAGACAACGCATCACTGCATCTGCTGTGGACAGGGAAGCAGGGCAGCACAAAATTGTTACTGGTGTTCGGCTGCATGGTACACTACCGTCCGCACACTGCAAGAGATGGAAGTTTTTCGCAGCGGGCAAGATGGGGTCTACACCTCGGTGTGGAAAAACACTACAAGGCCTAGAAAATCTTTGATGTGGAAGATAAGGAAACAGTACCAGCACGTAATGTCATTTTCTACGACAACCTCACCCTCAACCACTACTTGGAGAACATCGCAGCCAATCGGGACCCATCCGGTGACTTTGCTGGAGCACGCGCGTTCGCTTCGACCGAAGAAGAAGCTGCCCTTGAGGAGCAGAACATCCCCGGCGCGTCAGTAACTGTAGGACCACTTCCCTACTGCTCCGTCGACATGCCGATGGACGAAGAAAACCCTCGAGAAAGCGCGAATGCCGAAGCCTACTACCACTTCGCCGACGTAACACCTCACAGCGTGGACACCAACGTTTTAGAATGGGTAGGCCTAGGTTTCGTACCTGATCCTGAAGTGGGAGATGAAACAGCCTATCCCGAGGATCCAACACTCCCCCAATACACCGAGACTGGTCTGCAAATCCTCAGAGTCGTCGCAGCTGTGCACCCTCTGCCGCCGCCGCCAGGCAAAGAGCCGAAGGCTGTCAAGCGCGCGCTGCAAGGATCGCACAGGGAGAAATGGAGGGAAGCAATGGATCTAGAGTTAGCGGCATTGCACGAACGAAACACTTGGAAGCTGATACCGATTTTTCAAACCAACAGGAAAACCATCCTCCGAGTGAAGACCAAGGGAGATGGGACCATCGAACGTTTCAAAGCACGATGGGTGGTTTGCGGATTCGACCAGCAGTACAGCAGCGACTACACCAAGACATTCGCTTCAGTTAGCCACCACACCTCCCTTCGAATTCTCCTTGCTGTCGCCGCCGCTCGCCGACTTCCTCTGCAACATATCGACGTCGCCACTACATTCCTCTATGCCCCAGTCGACGCCGACATCTTCGTCGAGCAGCCCCATGCCTACGTCGACGACCCAAAATTGGTCTGCCAGCTGCTAAAATCCCTCTATGGGATCAAGCAGGCACCGCGCCTGTGGCAACAGTACCTGCACTGCATCCTCATCGACATGGGCTTCGCCCAACTACCTCACGACCAAGGCAGGTCCCGACTATCACGCTGCGGCGACTGCGCCCTACAGATAGTCTACGTGGACGACCTGCTCTACGTCGGCTCCACCATTTCCATCATGGTCTGGTTCGAAGGCGAGCTAGAACTCCAGCTCACGGTCACGGTATCGCTGACCGTGACGCAGTACCTCGGCCTCAACGTCATCGACAGCCCCGACACCATACACCTCTCGGCTTCGAAGTACGCCGAAACCATTACTCAGAGGTTCGATCTGTCCCCGCTACCTTTACCGTACACCTACGCGCCGCCAGCACCTCGTGTCGACCGTCTCGCTACTCGCACCAGCCGGGATCCAGGAGTACCAGCAGAATCTCAGATGTCTGCTATTTGTCACCGTTACCTGTCATCCTGACCGCTCCTACGCCGCTAGCCAGCTCGCTACCTACCTTAAGCGACCTGAAGGAGGAAATCTGCAGGAACTTGATCGCGTGCTCCACTACTTCGTCTCGACCCCAACGATCGACCTGACCTACCTTAAGAACCCTGCTACCAAGACCGAACTTATCGGTTACGTCGACGCCGAACATGTCGGCGATAAGGACAATTGACGCTCACGCATGATCTACATCTACCGCCTGGAACCTATCGGGACTATTTCTTGGCACTCGGGAAAGCAAGAACTAATCGCTCTCTCACCTGCTGAAGCTGAATATATTGCTCTCTGCACAGCCACGAAGGAAGGACTGTATCTACGAGAGCTACTCGAAGAAGCGAAGATTGTTGAGTTACCGATCTTCGCTCTCTTCTGCGACAACCAATCAGCAGTCAAAATCGCCAACAAAAACGGATTCGCGATCAGGACAAAGTACATCTCGCTTCGTTACTTCTTCGTGAAGGATGAGATCGAGTAGGGACGCCTTTAATTGGTTTACTGCCCCACCACCGAGATGCCAGCCAACTACTTGACCAAAAAGCTGATATAGGCCAAGTTTCAGTACTGCATGCTGCTGACTGGACTGCAAGACGTCAGCAACCTCCACCACATCGACACTCCAGAAATGAAGGAGGGTGTTGGAAATGATAAATGGACTTAAAGACATTTCCGGAGTCTCGGGTGAATGTACGAATACGCGAAGACTATAATAACGGGGATTACCAAATCAACACTACTACAATACTATCGACACTTGACGCGGGTTGACGATGTCAACTTATACATATTATCTATGTAGAAGTTATAGGCTAGACTGAGGTATGCTTCTAGTGAGTACAACCAACTAGTATTTGTTCTAGGTTTCCACCTCTAGTAATCATTCGTTTCTACGTTAACATGGTATCACGCTTAGGTTAGGATCCCCCCGCCTACCGCTTCCGCCCGTCGCGCCTCCTAGGCCCCGTCGCGCCCCCTAGGCCCCGTCGCGCCCCCCCTGGGCCCCGTCGCGCTCGTTAGGCCCCGTCGCGCCCCCCCTGGGCCCCGTCGTGCCCGCTGGGCCCCGTCGCGCCTCCTAGGCCCCGTCGCGCTCCCCCTAGGCCCCGTCGCGCCCGCTGGGTCCCGTCGCGACCCCTAGGCCCTAACGCGCCCCCGCTGGGCCCCGTTGCGCCTCCTAGGCCCCGTCGCGCCCCCCATGGGCCCCGTCGAGCCCGCTGAGCCCCGTCGTGCCTCCTAGGCATCGTCGCGCCTCCTAAGCCCCGTCGCGTCCCCCCCCCCTCTGGGCCCCGTCGCGCCCGTTCGGCCCCGTCGCGCCCCTCCTAGGCCCCGTTGCGCCCGCTGGGCCCCTTCGCGCTTCCTAGGCCCCGTCGCGCCTGCTAGGCCCCGTCGCGCCCCCCTGGGCCCCGTCGCGCCCGTTAGGCCCCGTCGCGGCCCCCCTGGGCCCCGTCGTGCCCGCTGGTCCCCGTCGCGCCTCCTCGGCCCCGTCGCGCCCCCCCTGGGCCCCGTCGTGCCCGCTGGGCCCCGTCGCGCCCCTTAGGCCCCGTCGCGCCCGCTGGCCCCTGTCGCGCCTGCTGTTAGCGCTCGCCCGCCTGGCCTCCTCCTAGTGCCGCTCGGCCTCCTCCTAGTGCCGCCCGGCCTCCTCCTAGTGCCGCCCGGCCCCTTCCTAGCGCCGCCCGGCCTCTCCTCAGCGCTGCCCGGCCCCTCCTCGTGCCCGACCGGCCCCAGCAGCACCAGCCTGGCCCCTCCCAGCACCAGCCCGGCCCCAGAGCACCTGCCCGCCTCCCCTGCTCGGCCTGCCGTGTCCTCTCGGGCCCTGTGTCTTCTGCTTGCCTGCGCTGGGACGCCTAGCTGCTGCCCTACTGGAGAGTGCTGCCGCCGTGTCCCCGCGCCGCTGTGCTCCTGTGCCGCTGAGGAGCTGTGCTGCTGTGCCGCTGTGTCGCTGAGGAGCTGTGCCGCTGACCCTGCACGATGGCTGACTTTGTGCTCCGCCTGGACGCTGAGGGCCACGCGGTTGACTTCGCCGCCTGGCTCTCCGATCTTCGCCGCCAGCTTACAGGTCAGCGCCAGGATGGCCACTCTCTGGTTGTCCATGCTGATGGCTTGCTCCCCCGTCCCCCTGCACCTACTCCCCTCCCTGCTGACCCCTCCTCTGATGACCGTGAGGCTTTCTCTACTGCTGCGCTGGCCTGTGCGATCTGGGACTCACGCGATGCAGTAGCTCAGGTTGCTATTAGTCACGCCCTCCCTGTGTCTGAGCGCTCGCGTTTTGCTACTGTTGAAACGGCCAAAGCTTATTTAGACGCCGTTATTGCTCGCTATTCCACCCCTGCCTCCGCTTCTGCTGGCCGCTTGCTCTTTCCGTTGCTGTTCCCAGACCTGGCTGCCTTCCCTACTGTCGCAGATTTTGCCACTCATTTGCGTGCCCTAGAGACTCGCTATCGCACTGCCAGCACTGCTGCCCAGCTCACTGCGCTCCCCCCTCCTTTCTGCATGACGCTCTATTTTATCGCTATGCGCCTGCCAGACCGCCTCGCTAGTGCTCGCGACCACTTTCTTAGCCAGCACCCGGGTGACCTCACCCTGACCGCCTTTGTCGACACCCTCACTGAGATCGAGACTCGCCAGCGCACTATCGCTCAGTCGAGCGGTGTGCCGCCAGTCTCTATCTTTCACGGCTGTGCCCCATCCCCGTGCACGTTCACTGACGTTTCGGCTGCGGTCGCCACGGCGACCCCTCTTACCGAGACGGCTGCTGCTGTCCACCCGCAGCAGCGCTCGCGTCGCGGTGGCCGTGGCCGCCAGGGAGGTAGGGGTGGTGACGCAGGTGGTAGTGGTCGTGGTGGTGGTGACGGTAGTCCGCCTGAGGGGACTACCACCGGTGGGCAGGAGCAGCAGTCCCAGCAGCAGCAGGACCAGCCCCAGCCGCAGCCGCCGTCCCAGCAGCACCCGCCGCAGCCGTGGGCTCGTCTCCCGCCTGGTTGGCCCGGCACCTCCGGAGGCGGTGGCCGTGGTGGCGGCCCGCGCAGCTTGGCGTCTACCAGCGGCTCCAGTGCTGTGACCTGCCAGTACCAGCTTCAGACCGGGCCTCTCCGCGGCACTCTGTGCCGCCGCCCGCACCCGACCGCCCGCTGTTTCCGCCGCCTCGACGATCTTTTTCGTCGTCGCTTTGGCCCGGCCCCGGACCTCCCTGACTGGCACAGCCTGCTCCGCCAGGGCGTGCCGATCTTTGAGTTAGACATGGATCAGATAGGTGCTGCTTTGCATGCTTTGTATGCTGACGCTTCTAGTGTTGATGGATCTTACTACCCTGTGTACTCTAGTTTAGGTGTTTCACCCTTGTGTAGCTTAGCTTCCCCTGCTGCGACAGGCGTAGGACTGCCTAGGTTGCCTAGTCTAGTCGCTGCACCGGCTCCGTCCCCGGCCCCCGCCACTGCGTCGCTGTCCTTCACTCTCGACTCTGGTGCTTCTGCCTGCTTCTTCCGCGACCGTTCCACGCTCACGCCGCTTGCTGCACCTGCTGTTGTCTCTCTCGCTGACCCCTCTGCGGGTCCGGTCGTCGCGCGCAGTTCTACGTCCCTTCCCTGTCCGGCAGTTCCCTCGGGCTCCCTTACTGGCCTCCACGTTCCCTCGTTCTCCAGGAACCTGGTTGGTGTCGGCTGTCTCCAGGACCTCGGCGTCACCACCACGTTCCCCGGGCACGAGCGGTTCGCTGTCTGTTCTGAGGCTGTCTCAGGTTCCCCCCTTGCGACGTTCCCCCGGGACCCGGTGTCCGGTCTGTTTACCCTACACACCGCTTCCCCCCCGGTTGGTGCGTCCTCCCAGGTCGCTGCAGCTTGCTCGTGTCGGTCCCTCACTCACCCCTCCCTTCTCTGGCACCACCGCTTAGGTCACCCTGCTCTCCCGCGTCTGCGTCACATGTCCCAGCACGGTCTTGTCTTAGGTCTCCCCGCGTCGCTCCCTGCCCTTCCTCCCTCGACTGTGCCACCGTGCACGCCTTGCGTCGAGGGTCGGCTCCGCCGTGCTCCTCACTCCTCCTCGCTGCGTCCTGCTACTGCCCCCCTTCAGACCCTGCACTTGGACGTTTGGGGCCCTGCCCCCGTCCCCGGACCGCGCGGTGAGCGCTACTTCCTTGTGCTTGTCGACGACTACACGCGCTACACCACGGTGTTTCCCCTGGAGCGGAAGGCCGACGTGCCCGACGTTCTTCTCCCGTGGGTTGTGGCTGCGCGTCTCCACCGCGGTCTCCCCGTGTTGTGTCTCCACTCCGACCGTGGCGGCGAGTTCGCCTCTGGTCGGCTTGGACAGTTCTGTCGTGCGGAGGGCATCACCCAGTCGTACACGTTGCCGGACTCGCCACAGCAGAATGGGGTTGCTGAGCGCCGCATCGGCTTGGTCATGGAGGTCGCCCGTACCTCCATGATCCATGCCGATGCCCCCCATTTTCTGTGGCCGTTCGCTGTTCGCTACGCGGCTCACCAGCTTAACCTGTGGCCACGCTCCCAGCGGCCGCAGGTTTCGCCGACCCTCCTTTGGACCGGGTCCCCCGGTGACGCGTCTGCGTTCCACGTCTGGGGCTGCCTTGCTCACGTTCGTGCCTCTGGCACGGACAAGCTCACTGCCCGCACTGTCCCCTGTGTCTTCCTCGGTTTCCCCCTGGACTCGTCTGACTGGCTTTTCTACCACCCGCCGTCTCACCGCTTCCTCCACTCTCGTGACGTCACCTTTGACGAGTCCGTCTCCTTCTACCGCCGCTTCCCTCACTGAGGTCTCCCAGTTGCCCCCCCCCTTTTCCTTGCTCCCTCTCCCCCGGTAGCCCCTGCCCCTCTCCCGCCTCGTCCTGCCCCGTCTGGTGTCTCCCACGTCACTCCCCTCCCGTCGGTTGTCCCCGTTGAGGAGTCTGCTGACTCTGGTGGTAGCCCCGGTCCGTCCTTGCCGCGTCCCCCTTCCCCGGTGCCTCCGCCCCCACTGTCGCAGTCGCCGACCCCGCTGCCGCCGCCGTCGCCGTCGCCGCCGCAGCCGTCGCCGCTGTCGTCGCCGCCGCCGCCGCTGTCGCTGCCGCAGCCGTCGCCGCTGTCGCCGCCGCCGCAGCCGTTGCCGCCACTGCCGCCGCTGCTCTCGGCCCCTGGGGGTGCTGGTGTGGAGGAGGGTGTTCATCCTGCGGCTTCTGGGGGTGCCGCTGGTGTTGGAGGGGGTTCTCGCTCTGGGGGTGTTGGTTCTGGGGGTGCTGCTGTTGAGTGTTCTGCCGACGGTCGTTCTGCCTCTGCTGGTCCGAGAGTTCCGGCCCAGCCGTCGTCGCCGCCGCAGCAGCCGTCGCCGCCGGTTTCCGCTCTCCGCCTGCTCGGCCTTCCCTCCCCGGACCGCGCGCCGGTGTCTCCCCCACCGCCTCCTGACCTCCCTGTCTACGGTCCTGTGTTCCCGCCGCCAGACTCGTCTCCGGCCCGTCTTCCTCCTCGTTCCCCTCCTGTGTCTCCTCCGCTGTCCCCTGACCCTACCCCTCCGTCTCACGTTTGGGCTCGCCGTCCCTCCCGTGCTCGTCCTGTCTCTCCTGTCCTGCCCACCCACCCTATGTTGCTCCGTTCCCACTCGTCTCGTCCTCCCCTCCTCCCGTCCCCTCCTCCCTCGTCCCTTGCTGTTGCACCTCCTCCGTTCTCTGACTACCTCCGTGCTGCTCGTCCCCTTGTCCCTCGGGTCCTTGCCTCTCTTGTTACCGACCCTGCTGTTCCTGTCTCGCGCCTTGACGCGCTTGTCGCTGCTGTCGCTGACTTCGCTTCTACCCGCCGCCTTGACTACGCTACCGCTCTGGTCTCTGACCCTGCCCGTCCTCTGTCCGTCGGGGGTGCTCCTGCCCTTGGCAGTGACGTCCTAGAGGACAGGCAGTACGAGCTGGCTTTCCTTTCCGAGGCTGCTCCCCATCTCTGCTCCATGCTGTTAGTCCCTGAGGGTGACCCAGACGCCTTCGACATCCCGACCCCTCGCACCTACGCTGAGGCCACCTCGGGACCTTGGGTCTCTCAGTGGATAGCTGCCATGGAGCAGGAGATGGCATCTTGGAGATCCACCGGCACTTACGTCGACGCAGTTCCCCCGCCTGGGGTGAACGTAGTCGATGGTCGGTGGCTCTTCAAGGTGAAGCGCCCCCCTGGAGAGCCGCCTGTCTTCAAGGCGCGCTACGTGGCCAGAGGTTTCAGTCAGCGCGAGGGGGTTGACTTCTTCCAGACCTTCGCCCCGACCCCGAAGATGACCACTCTTCGGGCGCTGCTACACGTAGCAGCACAGCGTGACTACGAGCTTCACTCCCTCGACTTCTCTACTGCCTTTCTTCAGGGCAGCCTACACGAGCAGGTCTACCTGCGCCGACCACAGGGCTTCACTGGTACCTTCCCTCCTGGGACCCAGTGGCTTCTCAGGCGCCCGGTCTACGGCCTGCGTCAGGCTCCCCGCGAGTGGCACGACACGCTACGTGCCACGTTAGCAGCCCTGCAGTTCTTTCCGTCCTCTGCTGACCCTTCACTGTTTGTGCGTTCCGGCCAGACTCCGTTCTACATCCTTGTCTACGTAGACGACCTGGTCTTCGCTACTCCTGACAGGGACGCACTGGCCTCTGTGAAGGCTGAGCTGCTGAAGAGACACACCTGCACTGACCTTGGAGAGCTGCGTCGCTATCTTGGCCTGCAGATCTCTAGGGACAGAGCAGCACGCACCATCACTCTGACCCAGTCACACTTGGTGCGTCAGGTCCTTCAGAGGTTCGGTCTTCAATTCTCCTCCGCACAGCCCACACCTCTACCCGTAGACCATGGGCTCTCTGCTCCCGTTCCTGAGGAGCCAGTAGAGCCCAGTGGCCCCTACGCAGAGCTGGTGGGTTGCCTCATGTACCTGATGACTTGCACTCGCCCAGATCTCGCATACCCTCTCAGCATCCTGGCTCGCTTTGTGGCTACAGGCAGACACCGACCTCAGCACTGGTCTGCCGCTAAGAGGGTTTTGCGTTATCTTGCTAGTACATCAGGCATGGGGTTAGTGCTAGGAGGACGCAGGCCAGTGGTCCTTACTGGGCACACAGACGCTTCTTGGGCAGACGACGCTGAGACGCTCAGGTCGTCGCAGGGCTACTGTTTCAGCCTTGGTTCGGGTGCTATCTCTTGGAGATCCACTCGCTCGTCGTCTGTGGCTCAGTCTAGCTGTGAGGCTGAGATCTACGCTGGTGCCATGGCGGCACAGGAGCTCCGCTGGCTGACCTTCTTGCTCACAGACTTAGGTGAGCGGCCTAGCTCTGCCCCGGTCCTGTACGCTGACAACAGGGCCATGATACTCCTGTGTCAGGAGCCTCGGCTTGAGGGCAGAGCGAAGCATATCCAGCTGCGGTACTTCCTCCTGCGCGAGCTACAGCAGCGCCGCCAGGCCCGCGTAGTTCACTTGGCCTCAGGTGCCAACACAGCTGATATCTTTACTAAGGCGCTTGCGCCTAAAGATCATCAGCGGCACTGTGTACAGCTTGGTCTTGTTCCTATAGCTGCTCCCCTGTTAGGATCCTGATTGTGTACTCTCTATTATATATGCTTGTCAGACTGGCCTTGTGGCCTTACCTCCAGTGGCTGGACTAGTAGTGCCACCCTGGCTTGCTTCAGTTTTGGTTGTATTCTTGCTGACTGGTCTCCAGACCCCTGCCTCAGTGGTTGGACTAGTAGTGCCGCCCTGAGCTGTTTGCTTCTTGTTTAGTTTCACCCCTTGTCTAGCCTAGGGGGTGTGTCAACTTATACATATTATCTATGTAGAAGTTATAGGCTAGACTGAGGTATGCTTCTAGTGAGTACAACCAACTAGTATTTGTTCTAGGTTTCCACCTCTAGTAATCATTCGTTTCTACGTTAACAGACGACTCCCCGTAGAGGTTACGAAAGGGCAACGGTTGCAGGCCGTTGACCGTGCAACCCAACAGTCAGAATCGGAAGAGTCAAGAGTCAGTGCGACAGTAAGGAGAAATAACCGTCCCGATATTACAGTACGGGTGGTTACCTGAGTCACCTTATCGAGTCGTAAACGGGAATGTACTGCTCGAAGTGCAAAACAATTACTCTTCATATTTTCTTGTACTATTATATAAACCTTGTATCCCTTTGCTATAATCAATCACTTGTTCTCACATACCATTACAAGGGTTCAACTCAAGACTTTCGTTGTTACAAGGACTTAGCCTTCTGAAAAGATCCTTGGGATATTACCAGCCCAACAAATGGGTCTCGAGGTTCCACAAGGCCTCCCGATGTCAACCTGATCGGAACCCCGTTCTCACTTCACGCATATTGACGCAGGTAGTTCCCTCTCTATGCATGTTTCGTCAGAGTCTTGACCATTCGCGTAACATAGCCTGGGACCAGATTGGACCTAAACACGCCCCGGCGACAATCGAATTCTTCTCTCGCCATTTTGGCGGGAAATTCGGTCTGTCGCGCATGGCTTCGTGGCCTCGTCGCACGCGTTTGAATCTGCCCAACCCCCAGTAGGTGCGAAATGTTGTGGTTAAAATCTGCCCGTCTGCCCCAAGCTTCTTATGGCAGTTTCGCACAAGCACCCCAATTTGTTAAAAGTGCCCTTACTTTCAAGAGCGGAGCTCTTGACGCCCCCCCTGTGCTATTTTAGCTTGTGGTTTTAAGCATTTTTGTAAGTAGTTCCGATAGATATTATCGAGTTATCTTGTAGTTAGCATCCGTAAAATGTGACAACAAACAAATATTGCTTCATATACAAAACTAGTTGTATAAGATGTGTTAATATATAGCCTAAATAGGGCAGCACTTAGAGGAGATAACACTCACGACTTGTATCTCCCCTCCTCTCTTCCTAGTCACACTTTTTCTCGCGCTATTCTAACATAATATAGAGTTAGGTTAGATTTTCTCCCTAGCACCGCGCTTTCGCCGTAGTGTACGATTTTTCCTTTTCTTTTCCGGACCTCGCGTTCTCCAATTTCGCGCTTCGTAGCCCCCCCCCCCTTACCCTATGGGCGTATTCATACTTTTTCAGATATCATGATTAGCCCCCTGATATCGGTGCTTGAGCCCTACCGTTTTGCAGCACTGCATATTAGGCCAGTTCGGGCTGGTCGCCGAAGGCTCTCACGTTGGCAGGCCTCGCGACACAATGCGACCCTTGCTGCAGTGTGCAGCCAACCTTGTGCAACATCCAAACGCAGCAGCCAAATTTTGAACTCCGCGCACGTGCCCAGCATTGGTCAGGTTGGTTGGCAACGAGGACGGCACAGGCGAAAACACTATGTTTACAAATTTTGCGTCGCCGGTACTGTCGCCGAACATGGCTGCGGAATCCACGCGGCGTTCGGATAGAGCTAGACGACTGATTTTATTTCGTGCCAATCAATCGTGAGCTGCTCACACTGATGAGGCACTCTGCAATTCCTGATATCAGTGTTTTTGTGCGGATACAGGTATCAGACCCGATTTTGTTAAGGCCGTTCCTGATATCTATTCAGTAGGAATACACCCTACCGCCATGACTCCCGAAGAAAGGGCGGCAGCACTCGAAGAAGTCCGTCTTACTCACGAGTTGTACCAGCAGGAGTTGGTGCATCTGCGAGCTGAAACGACCCAAGATGAATGTGAGATATGTGCACGCCAAAAACAAATCAAGGACAACAGGAACAAATATCCCAACATCATTCTAAAATACCGGGTGACAATCAGCGATCACATGCGGCTTCGCCCAAAGGATCGACAAGCAATCCGCCATGAGTAATTGGACGAACGGAAGTCGGCGAAGGGGCGAAAATCAACATCAGTGGTAACGGGCCTACTACTGATGGAACCTGCTCGCCCGTGACCGATGGCCCTCATCGAGTAATGGTACCGATCCATGCAATCGACCAAACTCGACTGAATAAGGAGGGTGCAGCGGCGGATTTAGAGGGTAGGGTTCAAGGGGAATTTTTTAAAATCTTCGTGGACAAGGGAGCTAGCCAGAGTCTGATCAACCTCGCCACGACCGAAAAAATGAAGTTACCCTTAGATAGGTGTCTACCGGAAATTGACGCCCGACTAGTTGACGGCACCCCACTAGCAATAAAAGACAAGGCGGACAAGATTAGGGTACGATGTGGTGCTGAATTCGTTTTTTCAATGGGGATGCTAGCAACTACACTCGTCGGCTTTGACGTGTTGCTAGGACAAGATAGGCTGCAACACTTCAACCCGAAAATTGACCAAACGACAAAATCAACGGCCGTGGTGTGACGTTACCAGAATGGACAAAGGGGATTATAGGGGGAGTAACGCAAGTGAACTCTGTGGCAACCAAACGCGCGGTCGCACGGGGCGAGGAAGTCTTCGCTGTAGTCGTTCGCGCCATCGAAATGGCATCGCAACCATTCGATTTAGAGAAGCAGACAGCAACAGTGTTGGCCAACCTAGCGCAGCTGATTCGCAGATTTCCGCAGATATTTCCAGACGACCGGCCCGAGGGTTTACCACCGGAATGGCCCTTCGACCATCAAATAGAATTAGAACCGGGGCCACAACGTACAAATCAGTAACAAAATCGACTAACAGAGCCGGAGTTAGAAGAATTACAGAAGCAACTAGATTATTTACTGGAGAAAAAATCATCCCCCCAAGCTCCTCACCATGTGCCGCCCCCATAATGTTCACCCCCAAGAAGGATGGCGGGTAACGAATGTGCACTGACTACAGAGCACTCAATAGGGTGACTATCAAGTAGCGTTACCCAATCTCGCGCGCCGACGAACTGATCGATCAACTTCGCAAAGCTCGCATCTTCTCAAAAATAGATTTACCAAGGGGTTACCACCAACTTCGCGTCGTCATAGCTGACTGTCACAAGACCGCATTTCTACTATGTACGGGTGTTTCGAGTACGTATAGTTATGCCCTTTGGACTTACGGAAGCCCCGGTGACTTTCCAATGATCATGAACCAGATTTTCAGTTCGCTCATAGATAAGTGTGTTATAGTTTACCTATACGGCATCCTGATCAACAGCGAGACCCGGGAGCAGCACTTAAAGGATCTCGAAGCATTTTTCACGCTACTGCAAGAGCATTGACTGCTCACAAAGGGGTCTAAGTGCGAGTTCCTAAAGGATAGACTAGAATATTTAGGTCACGTAATTTCCACTATAAGCGTAGAAGTCGACGCCGCGGAAGATCAAGACAGTGCAAGCCTGGCTACCGCCTATGAACCTGTAGGAGCTGCAAGTTTTTTTAGGGTTCGTAAATCACGTTAGGAGATTTATCCCGAATATGGTGGGGGTTACTACACCATTGACCGACCTTCTGCAGAAAGGGACTGAGTATAGGTGGGGGGAGAAAGAGCAAGCTGCCTTCTCCGCACTCAAAACTTTTATGTGCTCAGCCCCTGTCCTTCGCATCGCCGATCGTCACCGTCCATTTGAAGTCATCACTGAGGCCAGCGACATCACTATTGGAGTAGTACTGTTATAGGACTTCGGCGAGGGTCTCCAACCAATCGCGTTCGAGTCACGGAAGTTACACCCGCTTGAGTGAAAGTATCCGATACACGACAAGGTGATGCTCGCGACAGTATGGACAGATCATCGCAGCCTACAGTATACCCGCGCACAACCACTACTCAACCCACGACATATTCGGTGGTTGGATTCTATGGAATCCAAATTCCACTATACTGTCACCTACAGAAGGGACATCAGACATTGCATACCTCCCCTCTCGCCCATCCGCCCACCTCAACTCCTTAATCCTCTCCCAAACTTCCCCGCTCTTAACATGTCTATTTACCCACGAGTACCAGACGGACAGATTCTTCGGGTGCGTATGAACAGCTCGCAATAGCTAAGGGAGTCTATTACGTAGGGGTACAGTCTATTACGGGATTTACTACTCCAGGAAGCCCATGACCGCACAGTTTCGGGGCACTTCGGCGTGGAGAAAATACGGCAAGTTTACCAGATATAACTTATGGCCTGACATGCAAGGGGACGTATAGCGGCATGTGGTTTCATACAGAACCTGCCAAACCATGAAAACATTGAAGCAGAAGCTAGCTGGACAGTTGCAGTCGATTCCACCACCTGAGCGAGCGTGGCAGCAAGCGACGATGGACTTTGTTACGGGACTGCCTGCCAAGGACGGCTGTAATGATGCGATATTTGTTGTTGTCGACAAGCTGACGAAGATGGCCCACTTTGCCGCCTGCAAGAAAAGCATCTCTGCGAAATAGCAGCCTGGCTTTTCATCTCAACCGTCGTTTGCCTCCACGCAATTCCATCCGCCATCATTTTTTGTCGCGACACGAAATTATCCAGCAACCTCTGGCACAACTTGTGGGACCAATTTGGCTGGCACCTACAATTCTCCTCCGCCTATCACCCTGAGACTGACGGACAGACCGAACGAGCCAATCAGACCATGGAGCAGATGATTCGCACCACCTGCGATGACCTGGCCAACAGGGAGCAGCAACTGCCACTGAGTGAGTTGGCGTATAATAACGCCCCATCAGCCACTACCCAACAGTCACAATTCTACGAGAACTACGGACAAAACCCTACAATACCGATCATGGCCAACATAGAAAATCCTGTAATAGAAAATCCCGCAGTAACTTACCGGGCAAGACACTTAGTATGCTCGACACTCAGTACTTTCGACTGCCCATCGTCCCAAAACTTCGCCCTCGATACTGCAGACCGTTTACAATCAGCCACATGATATCCTCCGTTACAACCCATCTATTGCCACCAGCCACCTGGAACGTAAGTCCATTATTTCACGTGCGACTGTTACGACCGTACATCGCCAGCAACAGAAAATTACCATGTCATCGAGCCAACTCGAACATTCGATTGCTCGCCAAGCCTACAGTCGAACCTGCGAAGATTCTCAGCCATTGAATAAAGGACCCTCAAGGGTCCCGCCTGATCAAGTTTCTGATATCCTGGAAGGACCGGACGGCCTTGGAAAACAGTTGGCTGCCCCTGGCACAGATCGAGAATTACCCAGTGTTCCGAGTCTACCTCCAGTCACGCAATGTGCACGACATTGGCGGTCTTAGCTACGACCATACCTTGGAGGGGGGAGGGTGAAAGGAAATGGTGTTTCCTTATTACAGGTTTAAATAGTGAGGCGTACACTGCTATAACGGGGTTGCCGCGCAGCTCTGCCATGAAATTCAAATTGCGGTACCCAAATGTGGCCTCCTGATGAGCCGCATGCATTTTGCCCGCCTTGCTGTTTCATGCCTTGATCTGGGCGCGTCATGCCAATTACGAACCACACGTCGCAGCTCTGCGGAGCCACGACCGTGTGCTATAGAGGCTGGCTATATCCATACTCCCTGTTGTTTGATGTTGCTCTGTATTGTTCTCCTCGCTACTCAATTATTCGACACACGCTCGCGCGCTTCATTACAGAAGTGCAATGAGCCGCAAGCAACGAGTGTCGAATATTGATAGGAAAACAATACAATGCGGCAATATTAAAACAACCAAGAGCTAGAATACAGCTAGGTCTGGAGCACACTGTCGATGCTCTGTGGAGCTGAGACGTGTGCCTGGTGTTGTGATAAGCTCATACTTAAGCATTTCTGTAAGTATTTCCGATAGATATTATCAAGTTATACTGTAGCTAGCATCCGTAGAATGTGACAACAAACATATATTGCTCCATATACACAATTAGTTGTGGGTTAGATATGTTGTTACAGTATATAACCTAACTAGGTCAGCTCCTAGAGGAGATAACACTCAGGACTTTTATCTCCCCTCCTCTCTTCCAAGTCCCACTTTTTCTCGCGCTATTCTCACATGGTATAGAGCTAGGTTAGATTTCCTCCCTAGCGCCGCGCTTCCGCTCGTAGTGCATGATTTTTTTTTCCCCGGACCATGCGTTCTCCAATTTCGCGCTTCGTAGCCCCCCCACACCCCCCCCCCCCCCCCCCCCCCCCCCCCCCCCCCCCCCCGTAGAGTTCGCTCTGTATCGTAGGCCAATCAGCTAGCCAGCGCGCCAGCTAGCAAACTCGCTTGCCAGCCAGCTAGCATACCAACTAGCTCACTAGCTTGCCAGCGCCAACTGCGCCAGCCTGTCATCGTGCCCTTAGCCCGCCGTTTCACGCCTGCTGGCTGCTACCAGTCCCTGCTCGCCCCTTGCATGTCTCGCCAGCCAGCCAGCTAGGTTCCTCGCCAGCCAGCACGCCCCTGGCTCGCAAGCCAGCAGCCCCCAGCAGCCGCCAGCCAGCTCGCCGCTGGCTTGCCAGCCAGCAGCCGCCAGCAGCCGCCAGCCAGCTCGCCACTGGCTCGCCGCAACCGCTGCTGCCACTGCTGCCGCTCCTTCAACTGCCGCTGCTGCCACCGCTGCCGCTACTCCTCCCGCTGCCGCCGCTGCCGCTGCAGCCATTGCTGCCACTGCTCCTATCGCTGCCGCCGCTGCTGCTGCAGCCGCCGCTGGTGCCGCTCTTGCCACTGCCGCAGCAACTCCCACTGCCGCTGCTCCTATTGCTGCCACCGCTGCTACTGTAGCCGCCGCTGCAGCCACTCTTGCTGCTGCCACTGCTCCTCCCGCTGCTGCTGCTGCTGCTGCTGCAGCCACTGCTGCCGCTGCTCCTCACGCTGCTGCCACTGCCGCAGCAGCCGTCGCTGCAGCTGCTCTTGCTGCTGCCGCCACTCCTCACGCTGCCGCCGCTGCCGCTGCAGCCGCCACAATCCGGTGCTGCTGCCGCTGCCACTGCTAGTCAGCAGCCACGCCGCTGCTGCCGCTAGCCACCTCGCAGCGCTGCCGCCACCAGCCAGCTCGCCGCTGGCCCGTCGCTGTCGCCACCCTGCAGCCAGCTAGCAGCAGCCGCTGCCACCAGCTCCCACTGCAGCACCCGTCACTGCTGCCCCTGTAGCAGCTGCCGCCGCTGTCCCTGCTTCTGCCACCACCGTCTTCCCGGACGCAGCTGCCACCACAGCCGCCAGTATGTCAGCTCCCAGCATCTTCGTTTTGTGGTTAGATGAGGAGGGACGCGCTGTCGGCTTCTCCGCCTGGCAGGAGATGGTCCTCCTGCAACTGACCAGCCAGCGCGTCAACGACAAGTCTCTCTACGCCCACGTCTCTGGTGAGCTCCCTCAGCCTCCCCGCCCGGGCGCTCTCGCTGCTGATGCGACGTCCACGCAGCAGGCAGCCCACACTGCTGCCTGCACCACCTACTCGGTCTGGGCATTCCGTGACTCCACTGCTTCTGTCGCCATCCTCAGGTGCGTGCGGGATGACGAGCACTCGCAATTTGTGGGCGCTGCGTCAGCCCACGCCCTTTGGACAGCGATCCTTGCAAGGTACTCCACCCTGTCGTCTGCCAGTCTTGGTCGTCTCCTCCTCCCTTTCTTCCATCCCGACCTAACCTCCTTCACCACTGTAGCAGACTTATTCGAGCATCTGCGCTTCCTCCAAGCCCGCTGGCATGCGGCCTGTACTGAGGCCCAGCCGGATGTGGCCCCACCCCCCCTTTTCGCTACTCTCTACTTCCTTGTCATCGGCCTCCCTGACCGCCTTGCCGCTGCCCGCAATGCACTCCTCACTCCCCACCCCTCTGATCTCACCCTTGACCTTTTCTCTATCTCCCTGACTGAAATAGAGGACCGCCTTCTCGTCATCGCTCATTCCACTTGCACACCAGCAGTCCCTATCTTCCAGGGCAGCGCTCCCTCCCAGGCGATTGTCCCTCCTGCCTCCGCCTCTGTCGCCAAGACTGTAGCGACTGCCTCTGCCCCTGGCCTTCCTCGGGCAGCAAGGTCAAGGGCAAGGGGGTCAATGGCCGTGGGGGGTCGGCAGCAGCGGGTGGAGGGGGTGCAGGTTTGGGCAGAGAGGGTAGTCAGTCAAAGTCGGGGACTGCGTAACAGCAGCAGCAGCCACCGCAGCAGTATCGTCCGCAGCAGCACAGCTGCTGTGGGGCCTGGTGGGCCCTGGGAGTGGTGGTCGTGGTGGAGGTCGTGGAGGTTGGGCCCCAGGAAAGTTGGTGCCCTGGGGGTCACGTGGCTCCTCTGTAAGCTAGGGTCCTGGTGGTTCAGGAGGCGCAGTGATCTGCATGTACCAGCTGTTGACTAGCTCGTTGTCGGGACAGATCTGCGGTGCTCGGGGCACACACCCACTCGCTACTATCACCGCCTGGAAGAGCTTTACTGCCGTTAGTTCGGCCCGCTGGTGCAGGTACCTTCCTGGCCTGCCGCGCTTCGTCGTGGGATTCCTATCTTTGATCTTGATGTGATTCAGATAGAGCATGCGATGTATTCTATGTATGCTGATGACTCTAGTGTTGTTGGTTCTTATTATCCTGCCGTTTGTAGCCTAGGAGCCACTGCCGTGTGTAGTCTAGGATCCCCTGCTGCGTCAGGCGTAGACTCTCCTGCTACGTCAGCGTAGGACCTGTTAGAGATACTACTTCACTGGGCACTGCCACGTTGGTGCTCTCATTTATTCTAGACTCTGGCATGTCTCGTTGCTTCTTTAGAGACAGCACTGCTCTCACTCCGCTTCCTGCACCTGTCCGCGCCACACTAGCAGTCTCCTCCGCCACTGCTGTCGCACGCACCACCACCACTCTCCCTTGTCCAGTTGTCCCCTCTGGCTCCCTTGCTGGTTTGCACATCCCCTAGTTTGCCAGGAATATTGTGGGTGTCGGTCACCTCCAGGACCGGGGAGTCACCACCACAATCCCTGGCCGCAAGGGACATGCAGCCTGCACAGACACAGCCACCGGTCGCCACCTAGCCACATTTAAGCGTGACCCACAGAAGGTCGAGCCCAGTGGTCCATATGCAGAGCTGGTGGGGTGTCTCATGTACCTGAGGTTGTGCACTTTTCCAGTTCTTGTGTACCCTCTCAGTATCCTTGCTCGCTTTGTTGCGCCTGGCAGACACCAAACAAAGCTCTGGTCACTTGCTAAGAGGGTGTTGCGGTATCTGATGTGTACATCAGGACGGGAGCCAGTGGTCCTCACTGGACACACACACGCATCATGTGCCGACGACTTGGAGACACTTTGGTCCTCACAGGGCTACTACTTTAGTCTTGGTGCGGGTGTAGTCTCGTGTCGGTCCACTAGGTCGTTGTCTGTAGCGCAGTCCAGTTGTGAGGTAGAGATCTATGCTGGAACTATGGCCGCTCAGGAGCTCCGCTGGCTGACGTTCTTGCTCACCGACTTAGGTGAGCGGCCTAGGTCTGCCCCAGTCTTGTTTGCTGATAACAGGGCCATGATCCTCCTGTGTCAAGTTGCTCGACTTGATTGCAGTGCCATGCAAATCTAGCTGCGGTACTTTCTGCTGCGTGAGTTGCAGCAGCACGGTAAGGCTCGTGTAGTACAGTTGGCCTCAGAGGCCAACACTGCTGATATCTTCACCAAGGCCCTAGGGTCTCGTGACCATCAGCGGTTCTGTACTCAGCTTAGTGTAGTTCCATTTGCCTCTCCCTTTCTTGTATCCTGATCTCTGCGATACCGGTTTTGTACTTGCTACTCTATACCGCCTGCCTTGTTACACTTGTTGACCAGGCCCCACAGTATGTGGAATTTTACACTGATTACGTGTTTTTTTTTTTTTTTTTTTTTTTTTTTTTTTTTAGGGTTCTTGCTGTTAGAGTTCAAATTTATATGTGTTAGGCTATATGAACTGTAGCCTTGTTAGAGTTCAGATTGTATAGGGTACAACACTAGATATACTCGATCTCCTTGTCTCCCCTAGCCAAATTTTCTTCCTCGTGACATGGTATCAAGCTAGGTCTTGCTCCTAGCCATCACGCTTCCACCCTAGGCGCTACCCACTCCCCTCCCACCCTAGATTACCCCCTTAGCCCAAGTTAGGCTTTAGTCTGTCGCTCTATTCCTAGGCCGCTGCCCTCGTGCTGCCCACATTTTGCCACGTGCCTGCCCGCTTGCACTGCCGCTGCCGCCAGCTGCTCGCTGCCACTGCCATCAGTCTGCAGCCCGCTGCCCCCTGCCGCTGACTCGCTGCAGCTGCCGCCTGCCACTCGCAGTTGCTGCTGCCAGCCTGCCGCTCACCCCTGTTCACCACCAGCTCGTCGCCACCACTTGATCGCTCGCAGCTCGCCGCCGCCAGCTCGCCGCCAGCAGCGCGCTGCCAGCTCGCTGCCAGCAGGGCGTTGCCAGTTTGCTGCCAGCCTCCTGCCAGCAGTGTGCAGCCTGCTGCTGCCCACTCGATGCCAGCATGCCACCGCCAACTCGCCGCCAGCAGCTCGTCTCCAGCTCGCCACCAGCGGCGCGTTGCCAGCCTGCTGCCAGCTCGCTCTCAGTTTGCTTGCCGCTGCCAGCTCTCAGCCGTCTCGCCGCCTGCAACTTGCCAACGCCACCTTGCCGCCAGGTCGCCACAGCCAGCTTGCAGCCAGCTCGCCGCCAGCCTGTCGCTGCCAGCTCGCAGCCAGCTCGCTGCTAGTGGCTTGCCGCCGCCAGCTCGTCGCCAGCTCGCCTTCAGCTCACCGCCGCCGGCTAGCCGCTAGCTTGCTGCTAGCGACTCGCTGCCGCCAGATCGCTGCCAACCTGCCGCTGCCAGCTCGCCGCCGGCGGCACTCTGCCAGCGTGCCGGCAGCACGGTGTCAGCTCGCTCCTTGCAGCTCGCCGCCGCCAGTTTGCTACCCGCAGCCAATTGTTGGCCACCAGCAGACAGCTGCCAGCCGTCAGCTGTCAGCCGCCAACGGCCAGCAGCCAGCCGATAACCACCAATCGCCTGCCGCCAGGCCTGCCACTGCCGCCTGCCTGCCGCTGCCACAGGCCTGCCAGTCGCTGCTCCCGCTTGCCGCTCGCTGCTGCCGCCAGCTCCTGCTGCCTGCATGCCACTAGCTCCTGCTGCTTGCCTGCCGCTGGCCGCCTACCGCCTTGTGCCTTCCAGTTGCCTGCCAGCCGCCTACCAGCAGCCTCCCAACTGTCAGACCGCCCCTCCGGCCACAGCCGCCACCGCAGCTGTCGCCGTTTGTGTTCCTGCAGCCACTCGCGCCTCCCATTAGTCTCCTCGTTTTTGGGGTTCCTTGCCACCTTCCCTTCCAGCATGACGACCTCGTCAGGGTCAGTCCTTTGGCTGGACTCCAAAGTCTGGGCGGTCGGCTTCGCGTCCCTGGCTTCTCGGTCTCCGCCGGCAGCTCGTGAGTCGGTGCATGGACTGTGAGCTACTGGAGGCCCACATTACTACTGAGCTGCTGTCTCCCCCCCCCCCCCCCCCCCACCCCCCCCGTGCTGAGTCTCTTGCCGCCGACGTGATTTGGGTGCAGCGTGGGGCGTATACAGCTGCCCGGACTGCCCACGCCATCTATAGTGCTCGCGCGCTGCTGCACCGTTGGTCATCACCCGCTGCCTGCGGGTCAACGAGTAGGCGCACTTCAAGTCGCAGGAGACGGTAAAGGATCTCAGGGATGCAGTCGTTCCCTGCTACTTGTCCCCATACTCTGCCATCCTAGGCCTCCTCCTCCTTCCGTTCCTCTTCTCCGACCTGGCCTCCTCCTCTTCACACACCTCTGCAATCTCGAGGTATGCTACAGCAGCAGCAACAGCAGCAGCAGCTGCAGCACCCTCAGCGGCAGTAGCAGCCGCCAGAGTAGCAGCAAGAGCAATAGCAGCAGCAGCAGCACCGGCAGCAGCCACGGTAGGGTCTTGGGAGTGTTGGGCACGGTGGAGGCCCTGGAGGTTGGGCCCCGGGGCGGTCATTGCCCTGGAGCCTGTGTGGTTACTCAAGGGGGCCGGGGGCTTGGCGGTCTAGCCCCCACTACTGTGTGCAGTCTAGGATCCTGTGCAATGTATAGACTAGGCTCCACACCTGCCCCTGCTACGGCAGCCCTCTCCTTCACACTGGACTTCGGAGTGTCTCCTGGCTTCTTCCGAAACCGCAGTGCACTCACACCGTTCCCTGCACTAGTACAGTCTCCATAGCAAACTCACCTCGAGCAGCTGTAAACCGCAGCACCATGGCTCTCCCCTGTCCGACTGCCCCATCCAGCTCCCTTACCGGGTTGCATATTCCCACGTTCTCCAGGAACCTAGTTGGTGTCGGTCATGTCTAGGACCTCAGTGTCACCACCACGTTCCATGGCCACATGAGGTATGCAGCCGCCGCAGTCTACCCTTCATCTCCTTGACCTTCCATTGGTTCCTCTTACCTCCCGCCCGTCCCTCCCACATTGCTTCCCTCCCGCCTGCCCCTGTTTACAGCCCGCAATTCCCTACCCCGGACTGGCAGGAGGTATAGCAGCCACTATTCTAAGAAGTACAAACTAAGCATAAAAAATAGAGATAGAGATGGTTCCCAGCTTCTACAAACCCCAAGAGCCGAGGTCCAAGTTGGCGGTACACCACCACAGAGTCCCCAACCATGAGGAGACTTGAAACAAACCCAAAAAGGGGCTACACCAAGTGAAATGTAACACTGCATGAAGTAGCATTACTATTTTCACTATTTTAATAGTTATCCACTTCCCTTGGGCTTGAAATCTTGAGCTCTTGGTCTTGGTTCTGCAAGATACATTCTTCTCGAGTTGATGAGGGCTTGCTGTATACACATGCGATGGGATGGACACTTTACACTCGACAAAATAGAAAAACACATGCAACACGCAAACGAAGATTTGACATGCGAATAGTGAAAACTCACTAAAGTCTTGACAAGAACAAACCACATTGTTCTACACCATTCAACCACACACACAAGAAATAGATAGCAATGACATAGACTCACAAGTCATTCCATGCCATGCATCCACACACATGAACAAGGATGACAAGCCGAGTGCAGGCCATAGGGTTGCACCAACAAACTTCCCCTTCGATTGTTGGCCTGAGATACGTAGTGCAACTCCACTTCACCCGCGGTTACCATGCTCCTCACCCAATGCCATTTCACCTTCATGTTCTTGGAAAGGCCATTAAGAACGGGGTTCTTAGCCAATGTAACGGCACCCTGGCTATCACAATAGAGTGGGGTAGGTCCTTGCTGCTCCTCCCCCAATTTAGCTAGCAAACGCCGCTGCCACACAACCTCCCTTATGGCACGGAAGAGTGCCATGTACTCGGACTCCACCGAGCTCAATGCTTGGTCCACTTGTTTCTTGCTCTCCGTAGCGGCTGGGCCTTTACCAACATAGCAGATGAAGCCTCCCACACTTGTCATATCCTCTGGTTCTGATGCCCAAGATGCATCAGAGAAGGCAGTGAGAAAGGGCCTCCCGGGTTCGACTACATCCGCACCCTTTTGACGCCTTTGTGCCACCGCCGAGTATTGTAGTCCAACAGTTGTTGTATGGCCAAGGTACTTGGCCACTCTCTCTCTAGCTGCTACTTGCTCCTCAATAGGGCTTTGGACAACCCTAGCCAGCTTCCCGATACCAAAGGCTGCATTCAGCCTTGTGTGAACGGCCGCATACATGTGGCTGCCCACCAATGAGTGAAAACGACGCCTCTCCTCTTCATCAACACTTTCTTCCGCTGGTCCTTCCACACACTTGAACCACGAGGGTCGAGGAGAAGGCACATGACCTTCATTCTCTCTAAGTAATTCTTTTGATGCACTCGCATCCACCGCTTCTCCACATCTCGCTCAACGTGAAGCCCAAGGTAGTAATTGATGTCACCAAGGGTCTTGCACTTGAACTTGTATTGAAGCTTCAGCATCACCTCCTTCATGAGGTCAGAAGAGGGTGAGAATATGAGGATGTCATCCACATAAACCACCATGAAGCTTCTCTGCTCCCCCTCACCAAGCATGAACAAGGATTGATCAGCCGTTGAGGGAGTGCAGCGGACCGCCACCAAGGCTTTCCGCAGCTTGATGTACCATTGCCTAGGGGCTTGCTTGAGGCCATAGAGTGATTTCTTCAGCTTTCCACACACTGCCACTCCCGTCATTGTACCCATCTGGCTGCTCCATGAAGGTCTATTCCTCCAAAACTCCGTTTTGGAAGGCCGTTACTATATCCATTTGCTTCACCACCCATCCTTTGATGGCTGCCACGGTGAAGAGAGTTCAATGTCCTTCTCCTGCTGCTGGTACCTCTTGGCTATAAGTCTGCTGTGGTAGCGCTCAATGTTGCCGTCGGCGTCGGTCTTGCACTTGAAGAGCCACTTCGAAGAAATCACCTTACGCCCCGGAGGTAGGTTTACCAAGTCAAATGTGTCGTTCTCTATGATGATCCCCATTTCTTCATCTGAGGACTTCTTCCACTCCTTCCCATGAGGGCCCTCCAAGCCTCCTTTGGATTTGTAGGCTGCCCCGGTATCTCCACCGGAGAGAAGAAGGCAAAAGCGCACTCCTCGCTTTCATCTTCCGCATCATCACCTAGCATGAGAGCCGAACCAGTCAAGGTTGAGTTGGCTACTTTTCCAAGCCGATCATTGCTCAACCTATTGGGGGGCTGAGTCTTCCTTCTCCCCCTTCCTTCCTCCTCTGCTGCAAGGACTTGAATGCTCTCATGGCGTTGCTGCAAATCTGGTCGGTTCCCGTGAGCACTTGTAGCACGAGGCGGAAGTGACGGTGCACGCTCATCACTTTACTGCACCTCCTCCTCCTCTCCTCCCCCATTTATTTGAGGAGACTGCATTGTGATTGTGCTGCTGCTACTCAGCTCCAAGGGCAGCTCCACATGCTCCAAGCCGGTACTCTTCACCTCACCAAGCCGCTCGCTAATCTTTGCTTGGTTCTCCGCCTTCCACTCCTTGTACGGTAAGTTCTCCATGAACTTGCAATCTCTGCTCACCAAGAATTTCTTGGTAAATGGGTCCCAAAGAAGCCATCCCTTGCTGTTTTGAGCCATGCCCAGGAGCACGGCCCATGTTGCCTTGGCATCAAGCTTGTTGTGTCTTAGGCACAAATGCCAAGCACATGCACCCGAACACCCGAAGCATAGCCACTTTCGGCTTCCTTCCAATCCACTCCACATAGGGCACCCATTTGTCTTCTCCCACATGATTCAAGGCTCTGTTCTTGGCCACACAAGCATGCCGCACCGCATCCAGCCAAAAGTAATTGGGAAGACCGGCTTCCATGAGAAGTCCCCGAGCCGTCTCCGTGAGTGTCCGATTCGCACGCTCAGCGATGGCGTTCATTGCAGGCTATGAGGGCATGGTAAGATAGTGCCTTATGCCCTGATTCTTCAGCCAAGTTGAGAAGTCCTTGCTCAGAAAATCTCCCCCACGGTCAGTGCGAATCACCTTCACAAGCCTGTCTTGTTGCCACTCCACAATCGGCAACCAATCGGTCTTCACCGTTTCGGCTACGTCACTCTTCTTGGGCAGCACATACACCCAAGTCATGCGAGTGTAGACATCCACAATGGTGAGGAAGTAATCTGCTCCTGCAGCTCCAAGCTTCAAGGGGCCCACCACATCCATCACCACCTCATCAAGTGGTGCCTTCACCGTTGTCTCCGAGCTATGGAAGGGGTAGCGGGTGAACATGGCTTGCATGCATGTTGGACAGCCGAGCACCTCATTGGGCTCCCCCTTGACACGTATCCCACTGACCATCTCTTGGTTAACTATCTGCTGAAATATGGGCAATGCCACATGCCCCATTCGCCGATGCATGGTCAGCCAATCATACATTCCCGTAGCGGAAGGTGGGTTGGAGAAAGCGGCACTCGCAATTGTGCCCCACAAGTTCTCTCCATTCTCTTTCACCACTGCTGCTTTGCTGATTTTAGGATTCTCCTCCTCATTTCCACCACCTCTGGCTGCTGCACCACTCTCCTTTGGCTCACACGCCTAGCTGTTCCCTCCAAGATTGCACTCTATCGAGTCACTCTTGGTGTCACTTTGCTTTCCGTCATCACTGCCACCAACTCTTCAGTCTTGGTGCTGACGCTTGCCTCTCCTTAGGCATGGGGACCAATGGGATTTGCCACATCTCATTGTAGATTTCCCTGTCCTCATGAAGGTCCCAAAGGATCCGCTCACCAAACCTCGCGGTGTAAGTTTTGGATCCCTTGGAAGATGTGTCCATGCTGGTGTTTTGCAAACGCCGTATGAAAATCAGGTTTGCTGCAAGTTTGGGCACCCAAATCACGTTCTTGAGGCCCACCATCTTTCCATCAGCACCCTTGAACATGGCCTTGCCCATGCCCTTCACCTCTGCTCGCTGCCCCAAAGCCGATGTAACATGCTTGACCGGTGACGGTTCGAGTTCGGTGAGCAAGTCCGCACGAGGTGTCATGCTATAGGTGGCGCCGCTATCGATTACCCAAAAGTCCAGAGAGTGAAGGGTGAAATTTCCCACGATAGCTGGCTCCTCAAAGCCTTCCACACCTCCTACTCCAGCTGCCTCTTGCATGCAGACAAAGAAGAATTGTCCTTGGTATCGATCTTCACTCGAGTTCGTCTTGTAGTCTCCACCTTTCATGCTTGTTGTTTTGTTTCCATGACCACCACGGCCTCCTTCCACCTCCGCCTCTTCCTCCCCTTGATGCTCTTCCCTTTTGGCCTTGAAGAGGGGTCCATCCATCAGGCAATCTGAAGCAATCTCTTCACATGTGGCCGGTCTTGTGGCAAAAGTGGCATTTGCCATCAAATCGACCGCTCCCACGCCCGTAGCCAACATTGTTTGTTGCTGCCATATCCTATATTACAACGGCCTCCATTGAATTTAATGCTGCCAAATCTGCCTCCTTGCTCTCTGCCCCATCCACGGCCATGCCCACAGCCCATGCTTGCGACTCCGGCACCATCCGGTTCCGCCAATTCGCGATGGCGGAAATCTTCTTGTAAGATTTCCCGCTTCACATCTGCGAGGGAGTGGCTGGGCAGATCTTGATTTAGGTTGATGATGAGCGAGGAACGTGAGTTCCGGAAGCAAGGCCAGCAGCTGGGTCTTCTTTTGAAGGTCACTGTAGTTCAGGTCAGCTCCTTCGAGCTGTGTCAACAAGTCGAAGAATTTCTGCACTCCTTCCTCCACCGGTTCGCCTTCGTCAATTCGAAATGCCGCCATTTGCCGCTCCAAAACCACAGCCACCGCCGCTGTTTTAGGGGTGTATACACCCTTGAGAGCAGCCCATGCCTTTGATCCCTTAGCTGAAGAGGCTTGATGTGACGGATTTGGGTACTCCCCAGTGCTTGCCCAAGTAGAAGATAGCCTTGTGCGCTCTTCTGCACCCACGGGGTCTTCTCCGGATCGTTCTCGGGGCGCTTCTCCGTTCCTTCCATCACCTCCAGCAGATCATAGCAGTCATTGATGTTCTCCATCTTGAAGGACCACTCAGCAATGTTGTCACTGTTGAACTTGTCAAGGCCAAACACTCTAGGCTCATCCCTAGAGGGGCCGACGCTAGGTTTTTGAGCGGATGAGGCTTGCCGGATCCTTTATCACAACCATTTGCTATTTGCTGTATAGTGTGTGTTATTTTGTGTGTTTCTCTTTTCATGGAAATTCCTACATTCTATCCTACTTATTGATATATTATATATATATTATACGTCTTATGGAGCGTTTCGGACTTTCCTTGCGTGACACATTTTCTATTGCGTGGAGTGTTCCGTCACCGTCACCGTATCTTTAGAATCCCTACCATGCTTCTAGTTGGTGTTCCTACAGACGGTTCCACTCCTTTCTAGAACTCACGTAGAACCTCCTAGTTACCCTTCCGTAGAGTTCTTGTAGGTACAAATAGCATGGACTCTTTGCTTGTAGACATTAAATTCTTGATTAGTATCATTCAAGCTTCGGCTAAATCCTGGATCTGTGGCCTTGAGCTTGGGCATCTTCTCTGACACCATCATCTCTGCCACCCCCTTCATCAGGTCCTGACTAAAAGAAATAGAGCTGAACAGATTAATTAGGTAAGGAGCCCAAGGCTCTATCAGTACATGGCAAGGTGAGAGAGAATGGATGAAGGGGGAATCGGAGGAAATCCTCATTGGGATCTCCAAAATCTCCAATTGGGTAATTGGAGATTGGGGGGATCACAATTGGGTGAGGTTGGGATTTTGTGAGTACACCCCAACCCACTAGAACATTCCTAGACTAAACTAGGATATAAAAGTACAAATACAAAAGTGGGATTTGCAATCTATTTCTAACACACCACCATAGACTGCAAACCCCGTCAAGGAGCACATAGCCCCATGGAACAGAGAAGGCGATGGTGGTCAGCCTTGCCGAGAGCCTTGGTAAAGAGGTCAGCGAGGTTGCAATCTAAGGCGATGTACCGTACCATCAGCTGGTCACTCTGAACAAGATCTTGGATGAAGAAATGACGAAGTTCAATGTGCTTGGTGCGAGAGTGGAACACAGGATCCTTGGTGAGGTGAATGGCGCTCTGATTGTCACACTACAGGGTGGGCAACTGCTAGGGGTAGCCTAACTCAGTGAGGAGAAAGGAGAGCCAGCGTGCCTCTTGAGCAGCCATTGTGCCTGCGTAGAGCTCGGCCTTGCAGGACGATAGGGAGACTGCAGAGGACCGAGTGGAGTGCCAGCTGATGACTCCGCTACCAAGGGTGAAGAAGTACCCATGGGAGGAGCGTCTGTCAGTCTGGTCATCGGCCCATGAGGAGTCTGTGTATCCCTCGAGCTTGACTGGAGAGGTACCACCGAGAGTGAGGATGTGAGACTTGGTGGCTTGTAGATATCGGAGGACCCTCTTGGCTGCAGACCAATGGGAGGCAGTGTAGCGTCCGGGGGAGAGATACCGAGAGAGGAACTCACACGCTAGGCCAAGTCTAGTCAAGTGCACATCATGGCATACATGAGTGAACCGACTAGCTCAGAGTATGGGTCCTTGCAGTCATCTGGGAAAGGAACTGGAGGGGCCGTAAGCTGATGCTGTAGTGGGAGTGGAGTGGAGACAGAGTTACTGGAGTCCATGTCAAAATGCTTGAGAAGGTTGTCGATGTAGGACTCTTGGGAGAGGGCGATCGTGCAAGCCTGGCGGTCACGAGTGGTCTCCATCCCCAGGTAGTTCTTGAGGTCACCAAGATCCTTCATGAGAAGGGCGGAGCTGAGAGCAGACAGGACAGCTGCCATCTCAGCTGGATCTCTGGCGACTAGAATGAAGTCGTCGACGTAGACCAGGATGTAGAAGGGCTGGAAGGAGTGACGAATGAAGAGACTGGAATCTGAGGCGAAGGGATGGAATTCAAGTGCGAGGAGGACTTCCTCCACCTTGTTTTGCCACTCACGAGGAGCCTGCTTGAGGCCATACACTGGGCGCTTCAGCTTCCACACTGTGTTGGCGGGGTAACTGCCAAGAAAACCCAATGGACGTTCCATGTGAACATCCTCCTTGAGCTGGCCTTGGAGAAAGGCGGAGGAGGCGTCCATGGACTTGATCTCGAAGTTGCCATGAGCGGCTATATGAAGAAGAACGCGTACAGCCGACAGCTTGGCCGTGGGCGAGGAGGTTTTGAAGAAGTCGAGATACTCCTTCTGGGTGAAACCCTTCGCCACGTATCGTGCCTTGAACAGTGGAGCTTCGCCTGGGAGTTGTTTGACTCGGAAGATCCATTTTCCGCCGACGATGTTCACACCGGAAGGGGGAACGACATCGTCAAAGCTGTTGTTGCGAATGAACGCCTCATTCTCCACATCCATTGCTGCCTTCCATTCCTTCTTATAAGGCTCCGAGAGAGCTTCCTCTTTTGTGCGAGGAGTCGGAATGGTGTGGTTCTCGGTGAAGTTGAGGGACGGGCAGTCAGTAATGTCCGAGAAGATGTGAAAGAGAAATTGGCAGACCATGTGAAGGTCAAACAGCTCCTCATGCCTGTCCTCCAGAAGTGCACGCGGGGGGATACGGATGGAGGGGACATCACTCCCGGCAGGAGGAGGCGGGGTGACCGAACACCGGATGGAGAAGGCGGCTGGTCCCCAGGCGAGAGGCAGAGCCGGTCCCTTGGAACGAGTGCGACTAGAGATCGGAAACGATGGCGGCTGCGGTGGGACCAGAGGGACTGGGCGCCTCTGGTAGGAGACTGTTGAGCTGGGCTCGACGCGCGAGGAAGGCGGAGCAGGAGGAGGTGCCGCTGCGGAGGATACCGGGGAGGCCGGGTATGACACGCCGGACGGAGAAGGCCCCAAAGAATGGGCAGCGGCCGGAGGTGAGGCATCGAAGTCTGCCCATACAAGCATCGGGGGAGGTTTAGGAGGCTCGCCCAAGGTCGCAGAGTGGAAGGTTCCCCTGCGCCTCATGGTCAAGTCTCTGCCTTGTTTCGTCGCCATGGAGGTTCCCCTGCGTCTCATGCTCCTCTTTCGCCACCCATGCCACCTACCCCACCGGCACCTCCTACGCCACCGGCGTTGCCTGCACCACCTGCGCCTCCCGCTCCTCCCGCCCCATACTGGCCTGCTATCATCCCAGTATTGACTGTGCTTTCCGACAGTAACTCACCAGTGGCCAACCACGTCGACGATGCCGGCCCTTCAAACTTGCCGCCTGTCGACAAGGACGCGCCCCGTGAATATCAAGACTTGGGTCCGAACGATGACTGGCCTGACCCCGAGGACGGCGATGACGACGATGTGGAGTACTAGAACCGTGATGGGCTGCCCGAAGAGCTTCCTATCCCCACTTTCCCACATGGCAAAACCCCCAAGGATCCGAGTTCTAATAACAAGGATGTGTGTCCCCCTTCGCGCTGGCCTCGCAGGAATGGGAGGCATCTCAACTCCTACACCGCCAGTGAGAAGCTCTTCTGGCTGGAGAAGTTGGCTTCCGGCATGTCACAGCGGGAGGTGGCGCGCGAGGGACACTTTGGCCCGAAGCGCATTCGAGACTGGCTCAAGGCGGAGCCGGAGCTGAAGGGAGCCCATCGCGCGTAGAAGCGGCTACATGTCGCGGGTTGCACCTCCTGGTGTCACGAGATGGAGCGGGAGGTGTACAAGGAGGTGCTCGCCAAGCGGAAGGCCTGGCTGCTTGTGTCGGTGAAGCAGCTGATGATGTGGAGCCGCAACATCATGTGGCAAATGCACCCGTACACCAAGTGGAAAGGAAGCTATCGATGGAGCCAGCGATTTAGGAGCCAGTGGAAACTTACCATTCACATCAAAACTAGAATGGGTCAGAGAATGACCCGAGGTACGTTTGTAAGGTCGTGCGAGTGCTCTACGATGAATCACGCTGTTATTACGACTTGTCCCCCCTCCTTGACCCGCGTACTCATTGTTTTGTCGTGCATCCTAATCCGTCCGACTTACAGATTGCGAGGAGAAGGTCCTCGATTTCTGGCGCTACATCAGAAAGGTGCAAAGGGAGCACGGCATCGACGATGTCTATGTCATCAACGCCGATCAAACTCCCGTGTGGCTCAAGATGCCGTCGGAGCGCACGGTCGACCACGTCGGAGCGAGGATGGTCTACGTGCGCACCACCGGCTATCAAAAGGTGTGTGTCACCCCGTGATGTTCGCATGTACGGCAAGCGGGAAGAAACTGTGACCGTGGGTCTTCTTCAAGCGCCGGCACCCACCTAATGGCGTGTTCATGAAAGGTGAGTTTCCACCATCTCTCAATATTTTATGCGTGCTTGCCTTTGCGTTCCTAGGCCTTCATAGCTTGCTTCATCTTTGCCTCCAATCCTTGTCCTTGGTCGCGTTCTGCAAATGTCGAAGTGCGGGCCCAGCCCAAGGAATGGATGGACATGGAAGGCGTTCTAGCCTGGCTGCAAGAAGAATTGAAGCCCTTCCTAAAGCCGAAGTTCGGACGTCAAGCGAAGGGTGCCATCCTCATCCTGGACAGCTACCGTGGGCATCTGATGAATCGCGTAATGGCCGAGATGCACAAGCACGGCATCATCCTGGCAGTGATCCCCGGTGGCTGCACCGGCGTCATCCAGCCCATGGAAGTCTGCATCAACAAATCGTTCAAGGCCCAAGTTCGCAGGGAGTATCAGGGCTGGTTCGACGAAACCGGTGTCAATCTCACCACCCCAAAGGATGAGTGTTCTTTATTCCTTGTATGATTTCCGGTTTTTGATCTTCTCCCACCTTCAATAACTTCTATCGTTTGCTCTTCCAGGAAATTTAAATAAGCCTCCCCCGAACAAGAGCATCAAGTGGGTCTCCCGATCGTGGAGGGCAGTGCCAACAATGCTCATCGTGAAGGCTTTCAAGACCTGTGGAATTTCATCCGCTCTGGATGGCTCAGAGGACACCGACGTGCTGAAGCACATGCATGACGACGAGCGCATTGAATTCGATGTCAACGACGACGCCATGGCGCCCAGCTTCGTCGGTAATAAGACCACTGCAAGCGCGGGCAGCAATGCCGACCGGGAGGAAGAGGAGGAGGAGGAACTGAAGGGCCATAGCGATAATGAAGACGCTGCTGAAGACGAGGACGAGGATGAGGGTGAGGGTGAGGACGATGTTGATGGTTGTAGCGTGGGTGATGATTATTCTAATGGTGAGGATGGTGCTGAGTAGATCATAAGCATAGCAGTAGTAGTAGCAGCTCTAGGAGCAGGAGTACAATTAACTAGGAGTAGAAGCTGTTGTAGACCGTCTTCTGCTAGTTTGCATAGGACGTTAGTCTAATTTCTTATGTAATATTAGCCATTAAGAACAACACAGGGGACTTTCATTACGCTGTTCTCGCCCCAGGGGCCTCTATGCCGAAATGCCCTGCAACCAAGGGGGGCCTATAATCGAATATTGCGTATAAGCCCCTTCAGTCGATAAAGGACCCAGGGTCCTAACCTGAGGGGGGGGTGTCAACTTATACATACATTCTGCATGTAGAAGTTATAGGCTAGAATAGGTGTATGTTCTTAGAGAGTACAACCCAACCATATATCTTGCTTATTCTCTCCTATTTATAGTATACTAATATGGTACCATGAGTAGGTTAGGTCCACCCACCCGCTTCCGCCCCGCGCCCTAGCCTACCGAGCCTAGCCGGCCCCTATCGCGCCCACCCGGCCCCTCTCGCGCCGTAGCTGGCCCCTCGCGCCTAGCCGGCTCCTTCGCGCCTAGCTGGCCCCTTCGCGCCTAGCTGGCCCCTCGCGCTATAGCCGGCCCCTCGCGCCCTAGCCGGCCCTCCCTCGTGCCGTCGCCAGCCCCTCGCACCGTCTCTGGCCCCTCGTGCCTAGCCAGGCCCCTCGCGCCCCAGCCGGCCCCTCGAGCCCTAGCCGGCCCCTCGCGCCGTCGCCGGCCCCTCTCGCCCTCGCCGGCCCCTCACGCCCTAGACGGCCCCTCGTGCCCTAGACGGCCCCTCACGCCGTCGCTGGCCCCTCGCGCCGTAACCTAGCCCCTCGCCCCCTAGCCGGCTCCTCGCGCCGTCGCCAGCCCCTCGCGCCTTGCCGGCCCCGCGAGCCCAGTTGGCCCCTCGCGCCCTAGCGAGCCCTTCGCGCCCTAGCCGGCCCCTCGCCCCCAGCCGGCTCCTCACGCCCAGCCGGCACCGCGCGCCCAGCCGGCCCCTTGCGCCCTAGCCAGCCCCTAGCGCCCTAGCCGGCCCCTCGTACCCTAGCCGGTACCCTAGCCAGCCCCCCCACCCCCCCCCCCCCCTCGTGCCCAGCCGGCCCTTCGAGCTTAGCCGGCCCCTTCTAGTGCCGCCGCCAGTCCCTCTACCGCCTAGCCAGCCCCTACCGCATGCCGGCCCCTTGTGCGCCTCGGCCCCCTTGCGCGCCCGGTCCCTATTCCGAAGAGTCCTCTCACCACGTCGCTGTATTGCCATGCAGCTGAGTACCTGCGTCCTTATGCCGGTGTGCCGCTGTATCCCTGTACTGCAGTGCCGTTGTGTCCTGGTGCCGCTGCGGTTTCGTGATGGCGGACGCCATGCTACGCCTGGACGCGGAGGGGCACGCGATCCATTTCGGCGCCTGGCTTGTCGATCTTCGCCGGCACCTGACAGGCCAGCGCCAGGATGGGCACTCCCTGGCTATGCATATTGATGGCTTGCTTCCCCGCCCATCCGTGCCTGATCCCCTCCCTGCTGACCCCACCACTGCTGAGAGTGAGGCCTTTGCGGCTGCGGCTCTAGCTTGCGCTGTCTGGGATTCTCGCGATGCTGTAGCGCCTCTTGCCATTAGTCATCCGCTTCCCCTTTCTGAGCGCCCGCGCCTCACTGCTGTCACGAGCGCCAAAGACTTCTTAGATGTAGTAGTTGCACGCTACTCCACACTTGCCTCCGCCTCAGCTGGACGCTTGATCCTCCCCATGCTCTTCCCTGATCTCTCTACTTTCCCCACTGTCGCTTATCTCGCCACTCACCTCCGTGCACTAGAGACTAGCTATCGCGCTGCTCGCTCTACTGCCCAGCTCACTACCTTCCCCCGCCATTCTGCGCTACCCTGTACCTTATTTCCATACTCCTGCCTGACCGCCTAGCCACTGCTCGCGACCACTTCCTTAGCCAGCACCCGGGTGACCTCACCCTGGCCGCTTTTGTTGCTGCTCTTTCTGAGATGGAGACTCGCCAGCGCACTATCGCTCAGTCGAGAGGTGTTGCGGCAGTCTCTATCTTTTAGGGCTGTGCTCCCTCTCAGTGCACGTACGCTGACGTTTCTGCTGTGGTTGCTACTACTGCTCCTGCCGCTGAGACCGCAGCAGCAGCCTTCCCGCAGCAGCAGCAACAGCGTCAGAGCCGTCGCGGCCCCAAGGGAGGGCGTGGTGGAGGTGGCAGCGACAGTGGTTCTGACGAGGGGGCTGGGGCAGGCGTCCAAGAGCAGCAGCAGCCGCAGCAGTCGCAGCAGCAGCCATAGCAGTCGATGTAGCCGCAGAAGCAGCAGCAGCAGCAACAGCAACAGCCGTCGACCCGCCTCCCGCCGGGGTGGCCGGGAGCCCCTTGATGGGGTGGCCGAGGTGGTGGTCCTCGCAGCTCGGCGTCTACCGGCGGCTTCGGTGCTGTGGGCTGCCAATTCCAGCTCCAGACCAGGCCCCTTCATAGCATTGTGTGCCGCCGTCCGCACCCAATCGCCTGCTGCTTCCGCCGCCTCCATAACCTCTTTCGTCGCCGCTTCGGTCCAACCCCAGACCTCCCTGACTGGCCCAGTTTGCTGCGCCACGGTGTGCCTGTTTTTTACTTAGACATGGATCAGATTAGTTCTGCCCCGCATTCTCTATATGCTGATGCTTCTAGTGTGTCCAAATCTTATTACCCTGTGTTCTCTAGCTTTGTAGGAAGCACCTGTGTGGAGTACAGAGACCTCTGCTGCATCAGGCGTAGGACCGATTGCTTTGTCTAGCCTAGGTTCCACACTAGCTCCTCCTTCGTCTACCACTACTGCTTCGCTGTCCTTCACAATTGACTCCGGTGCGTCTGCCTGCTTCCTCCGCGACCACGCTGCTCTTACGCCGCTTGCCGCACCTGCCGCTGTCGCACTTCCTGACCCCACCTTTGGTCCTGTATTTGCTCGCACCTACACTACCCTTCTGTGTCCAACGGTCCCCTCGGGTTCCCTTACAGGCCTGCACATCCCCTCGTTCTCCCGGAACTTAGTCGGTGTCGGCTGTCTTCAGGACCTCAGCGTCACCACTACGTTCCCGGGTCACGAGCGGGACACCGTTTGTACCGAGGCCGCCTCAAGTTCCCCCCTTGCGACGTTCCCCCGGGACCTGTTGTCTGGCCTCTTTACGCTGGACACTGCTTCCCCCCCAGTGGGTGCGTCCTCCCCGAGTCCTGCGTCTACCCAAGTCGTCGCTGCGTGCTCGTGTCGGTCGCTCACTCACCCGTCGCTTCTGTGGCACCACCACCTAGGTCACCCCGCGCTCCCACGTCTGCGTCATATGTCCCAGCACGGTCTCGCCGTAGGTCTCCCTGCGTTGCTTCCTGCCCTCCCTCCCTCGCCTGCACCGCCGTGCATGCCCTGCGTCGAGAGCCGGCTCTGCCGTGCTCCTCACTTCTCCTTGCTTCGTCCTGCCACCGCACCCTTCCAGACCCTGCACCTGGACGTTTCGGGCCCAGCCCCCGTCCTTGGACCGCGTCGCGAGCGATACATCATCGTGCTCTTTGACGATTCACGCGCTACACCACGGTGTTTCCTCTCGAGCGGAAGGCCGACGTGCCTGACGTCCTTATCCAGTGGGTTGTAGCTGCGTGCCTCCACCGCGGTCCCTCTGTGTTGTGTCTCCAACCATGGCGGCGAGTTCGCCTCAGGTCGTCTTGGAGAGTTATGTCGTACGGAGGGCATCACCCGGTCATACATGCTACCGGAATCCTCGCAGCAGAATGGGGTTGCTGAGCGACGCATCGGCAAGGTCCCCATTTTCTATGGCCGTTCGCTGTTCGCTACGCCGCTCACCGGATTAACCTCTGGCCGCGCTCTTAGCGGCCGCAGGTTTCGCCAACCCTTCTTTGGACCGAATTCCCTGGTGACGCATTCCACGTCTGGGGTTGCCTCGCTCACGTTCGTGCCTCTGACACGGACAAGCTCACTGCCCGCACAGTCCCATGCGTCTTCCTCGTCTTCCCCCTGGACTCCTCTGACTGGCACTTTTACCACCCAGCGTCTCACCGCTTCTTTCACTTAGGTGACGCCACTTTCGACGAGTCTGTCTCCTTTTACCACCGCTTTCCCCACCGAGGTCTCCCGGTTTCCCCTCCCCTGTTTATGGTCCCCACTCCCCCGGTAGCCCCTGCTCACCTTCCTCCCCGTCCTGCTTCGTCCGGAGTTTCTCACGTCACTCCCCTCCAGTCGGTTGTCTCAGTCGAGGAGTCGGCTGACTCTGGTGGCCCTACGGCACAGTTCTTGGCGCTTGTCTCTCTCCCACTGTCTCCTCCTTCGCTGTCGCTGTCGCCGCCACCGCAGCCGCCGCCGCCGCCGCAGTAGTCGCCGCCGCCACCACATACGCTGCCACCGTCGCAGCAGCAGCAGACGTTCGTGGCCTCTGGGGGTGCTGGCGTTGAGGAGGGTGCTAGTCCTGGGGTTCATGTCGTGGCTTGTCCGGGCGGGCTCAAGGGTGCCACTGGTGCTGGAGAGAGTTCTCGCTCTTGCGGTGGTGGCGTGGAGTGTTCCAGAGGTAGCCGCGGTGCAGCTAGCGGTCCAGGTTTCGGCGTCGAGCAGCAGCAGCAACAGTGTACGCCCTTCGGCTGCTCGGTTTTCCCTCCCCTGACCACTTGCCTACACCTCCTCCCCTTCCTGTCCACAGTCCTGTGTTTCCTCCGCTGAACTCGTTCCCGACTCGTTTCCCACCTTGTTCCCCTCCTGTTACTCCTCCTCTGTCTCCTGACCCGACGCCTCCATCTCACGTCTGGTCTTGTCGTCCCTCTCGTGCTCATCCTGTCTCCCCTATTCAGCATTCTCATCCTTTATTGCTTCATTCCCACACGTCTTGTCCTCCCCTCCTTCCTTTGCCTCCTCTGTCGTCGCTCACTGTCGCGCCTCCTCCTATGTCTGACTACCTTTGTGCAACTCGTCCTCTTGTTCCTCGGGTCCTTGCCTCCCTCGTTACTGAGCCGTCTGTTCCTCTCTTGAGTTTTGACGCTCTTGTGGCTGCTGTCGCTGACTTCGCCTCTACCCGCCGCCTTGACTACACCACCGCTCTGGTCTCTGACCCTGTCTATCCTCCGTCCGTCGGGGGTGCTTCTGCCCTTGGCACTGACGGCCTATACGATAGGCAGCACGAGCTTGCTTTCCTGTCCGAGGCAGCTCCCCATCTCTGCTCCATACTGCTAGTCCCTGAGGGTGACCCAGACGCCTTTGACATCCCAACCCCTCGCACTTACGCTGAGGCGACCTCGGGACCCTGGGCCTCTCAGTGGATAGCTACCACGGAGCAGGAGATGGCATCGTGGAGATCCACCGGCACCTACATCGACGCATTTCCCCCATCTAGGGTGAACGTAGTCGATGGCTGATAGCTCTTCAAGGTGAAGCGCCCCCTTGGAGAGCAGCCTGTCTTCAATGCGCGCTACGTGGCCAGAGGTTTCAGTCAGCGTGAGGGTGTTGACTTCTTCCAGACCTTCGCCCCGACCCTGAAGATGACTACTCTTTGGGCGCTGCTACACGTAGCAGCACATCGTGATTGTGAGCTTCACTCCCTAGAATTCTCTACTGCTTTTCTTCAGGGTACCCTACACAAGCAGGTCTACCTTCGCCGACCGTAGGGCTTCATTCGTACCTTCCCTCCTAGGACCTAAGTGGCTCCTCCGACGCCCGGTCTACGGCCTGCAACATGCGCCCCGTGAGTTGCACGACACCGCTGTGTGCTACCGTAGCTGACCTGCAGTTCTTTCCATCCTCTGCAGACCCCTCGCTCTTCGTTCGTACTGGCCAGACTCCGTTCTACATTCTTGTCTACGTAGACGACCAGGTCTTCGCTACTGTAAACAGAGACGCGCTAGTCTCCATGAAGGCCGAGCTGCTGAGGAGACACACGTGCACTGACCTAGGAAAGTTGCACTACTACCTTGGCCTGCAGAGCTCCAGGGACAGAGCAACGCCCACCATCACTCTCACACAGTCACACTTGGTGCGTTAGCTCCTTCAGAGGTTCGGTCTTCAGTTCTCCTCCGCACAGCCCACACCTCTGCCAGTAGACCACAGGCACACAAATGCTTCTTGGGTAGACGACGCTGAGACCCTCAGGTCCTCCCGGGGCTACTGGTTTAGCCTTGGTTCGGGTGCCATCTCGTGGAGGTCCACTCGCTCCTCGTCTGTTGCCCAGTCTAGCTGTGAGGCTGAGATCTACGCCGGTGCCATGGCGGCACAGGAGCTCCACTGGCTGGCGTTCTTGCTCACCGACTTAGGTGAGCGGCCTAGCTCTGCCCCAGTCCTGTACGCTGACAACAGGGCCATGATCCTCCTGTGTCAGGAGCCTCGACTTGAGGGTAGAGCGAAGCAAATCCAGCTGCGGTACTTCCTCCTGCATGAGCTATATCAGCGCCGCCAGGCCCGCGTAGTACACTTGGCCTCCGGTGCCAGCACAGCTAATATCTTTACTAAGCCGCTTTCGGCTAAAGATCATCAGCGGCACTGCTTACAGCTTGGTCTAGTTCCTGTAGAATCTCACTTCCTAGGACCTTAATTTTGTACTCCTCTTTTTATATATCTTTCATACTGGCCTTGTGGCTCCTCTTCTAGTGGCCAAAATAGTAGTGCCACCCTGGCTTGCTCCTATCTTGTTTGTACTCTTGCTGACTGGTCTTGGGACCCCTGTCTCAGAGGTTGGATTACTAGTGCCACCCTTAGCTGTGTGCTTCTTGTTCAGCACTACCCTTTTTCTAGCCTAGGGGATGTATCAACTTATACATACATTATGCATTTAGAATTTATAGGGTAGAATAGGTGTATGTTCTTTGAGAGTACAACCCAACCCATGTTCTTACTTATTCTCTCTTGTTTCTAGTCATTCTAGTATTCTAACAGGGGGCTCTATCCGGGGGATTACGGTACACATTTGCATATGTAGCAGTTATAGGCTAGAAGGGTTCGTGCTCTTAAAGAGTACAGCACCCAATTATATATTCCCTTGTGTCTTCATTCTAGTTCATTCGATTACACTCATACCTTTTTGCAATCCATGTGCTTGAAAAGCAGGCCAGCAGGATACCCACCCATTACTGACTCAAATGGTGTTGCAATATATTCTAATTTACAACTAATTATACAAAAGACACTTCTGTTTGATCAGGTGTTGGTTGCTATGCTAAAACATATCATACGAAATGAAATATATATGGATGCAGTTTTTAGAATTCTACAAAGGGATGTACGGTAAAGGGAAAATACATCGGCGCTCAGTATTAGGGGCCTCGATAACATGTTAGGTCAGTGACAGGATATAAACGATCAGAATTAATGAGTTCGCAACATGTTTCATCAGTCGGGTTCCACCGTTAGTCAGAAACTACCGGAAAAAAGTTCCACTAATGGTCAGTAGAAGTAACCCCCGTCCGTTTCAGAACGTTTTCCCGCCCGCGCCAGCCTAATTTCGTCATCATTGTGGCCGGCGCGATATTTTTCTCAAGCTCTAGGCGCAGTTCGAGAGAACTACGTACAGTATTCCCAAATTAAATATCATTAGACTCACAAAATTCCAAAATTGAGACCTCGCGTATTTCTGTTACAGAAACTATTTGGGCCACAGCAGGCCGCACATTGGGTGCAACATTGTTCAAACATTCACAAACGCAAAAAAAAAAAAAAAAAAAAAAAAAAAAAAAAAAAACATTTGATATGAAATGGAAAATCTATCCGGGATGGGCGCTAAACTAATGGGGCGTGAAAATTATACTGTAGTGCACGTGCGCTTATTTGTTTCGAGCATGACAAGACCTGTAGACTTGTAATTCGGCGAAAAAGTTTTCTGGAAAATACATTTGTTGAAAAAATCAAAAGACAACCGGCAGACTTCTAATAGATTCGTTGTATTAAAATTAATACAAAATTAAATGCGGTTCTGAGAGTACCTTGAAGTGTTTTTAAACATATTAATTTCCCGAAAATAAACCTCCGTAGTTATCTAATTATGCTTTTGTTTTCGAGCGACTCGGGAATGACAACACGTTTATGGCTTGGCTTTTTTTTGGGGCCGTAAATGCGGTAGAGACAAAGCCGCCATTTTTTATCATCGCGGGACGCGCTACACTGTGACAAAAGTATGTGCTTCGAAACAAAATCGTGTTTTCTAGTTTCTCGACAAACAAATGTCCAACGAATTTCAATTTGGGCATTTTGTGTTTTTTCGCTCGAACCGCGTTTGGACCTCCGGAAAAAGATCGCGCCAGCCGCAATGGTGACGAAATCAGGCTGGCACGGGCGGGAAAACGTTCCGAAACGGGCGAGGGTTACTTCTACTGACCATTCGTGGAACTGTTTTCCTGTGGTTTCTGACTAACGGTGGAACCCGACTGATGAAACATGTTGCGAACTCACTAATTCTGATTGTTTATATCCTGTCACTGACCGTACATGTTATCGAGGCCCCTTATACTGAGCGCCGATGTATTTTCCCGACAATTAAAGCGAGCGGACAGACCAAACTCAAGACTCAAAACCTTTGAGTCTTGAGTTTGGGTAGCGAAATTGACGAGCGGCCCATCTACCCCCACGAAAGGCGCCTGCCCCACGCGAAACGGTCTGGCCCCTCGCGATGGGAAAACAGACCTCGTCAAAACCTGGGAGGTCGCAGGGCAGATTCTGGACGACAGCACCACTCTGCCCCAACCATACCGTGTTCGCATAACTGCTGCGTTTGTACTACGAATTGACACATACAACAAAAATGCGCAAACGAAAACAACGATAGCCCTGCTTCCCCTTGCTCAAAACCAGGACATAAAAACCTGGTTTGCATTCGGGAACAGGCCTTGAATCTCACTGCCAACCCCACCCGCTGGAGCAGAGCAGCGTACGATTTGGCGAGCCCAGTGCTTGGAACGCAAAGCAACGCTACATTTTAGGTATAGAGCGCGGGCGCGAATCCCTCCCTATGACTTCCCCAAGCTAGGACATTTGAAAAAAAAAGGGGGGCTGAAAAGAGGGGCCCGTCGTGACTGAAGACTGAAGTACAACGGCGATCGACCCGCAGGTGCGGTGGGAGATTTGCGAGGAACGCGGGACTGGCTGAATGGTGGCAAGGAAGAGAGATAGGGTTGGGCGGCAAAGCGGAACCGTGCAGTAGAGGGGATTCGGCACCACAAAATAGGGAAGAGAGAGAGTGAGGCGAGAGAAATAATGAGAAATAGTAGGTAAGCACCGGGGGAGAAGGGCATATTGCGGTAGAGCAAGAACAGCGCTTATTTTCGGCCCAAACGCCAGGGACACGGCGAGGGAGAAGGGCATATTGCGGTAGAGCGAGAACAGCTATCTCCCCTCTCAACTATCTCCCCAATCAGCTATCTCCCCTCTTTCTCCCCTCTCAGCTATCTCCCCTCTCAGCTATCTCACCTCTCAGCTATCTCATCTCTCAGCTATCTCCCCTCTCAGCTATCTCACCTCTCAGCTATCTCACCTCTCAGCTATCTCCCCTCTCAGCTATCTCACCTCTCAGCTATCTCACCTCTCAGCTATCTCCCCAATCAGCTAGCTCCCCTCTTTCTCCCCTCTCAGCTATCTTCCCTCTCAGCTATCTCCCCTCTCAGCTATCTCACCTCTCAGCTATCTCACCTCTCAGCTATCTCCCCTCTCAGCTATCTCACCTCTCAGCTATCTCACCTCTCAGCTATCTCCCCAATCAGCTAGCTCCCCTCTTTCTCCCCTCTCAGCTATCTCCCCTCTCAGCTATCTCACCTCTCAGCTATCTCCCCTCTCAGCTATCTCACCTCTCAGCTATCTCCCCAATCAGCTATCTCCCCTCTTTCTCCCCTCTCAGCTATCTCACCTCTCAGCTATCTCATCTCTCAGCTATCTCACCTCTCAGCTATCTCCCCTCTCAGCTATCTCCCCTCTCAGCTATCTCCCCTCTCAGCTATCTGAGAGGGTTGGGAGAGCAGGGGATGGAAACGAACTGGGAAAGGGGGGGGGGGAGCGGTGAGTAGGTTCAAACGAGTGTACCTGTGAGAGATACGGCAGCAAAATGGGGACGCGGATAGACCAATGATGCGGGGTGACAGAGTACGACTACATCAGAGAGAGGGGGTACATGCAGCAGGCCCTAAGGCCCGTCTTTTACACACAAAGGCGCCACTACACACCAAACACCCCCCTCTGTCCTCCACAAACAGAACCAGTATCTGCCACTGTATGTCATGCCCGTCATGCCCCAATCCTACCCCTTTTAACCCTTTTACCCACCCTTTCCGCCCTCCCCCCCAAGCCAGGCCCCCGCCTCCCCTCCCTCGACAACCATTCAACCCGCGCTCCAGTACCCTCCCCCCCCCCGTCCCCCACTTCGACCTCCTTGCCACTCACCACGAGATGCCTCCCTTCTCTCCCCTGCCCTCACACCACTGTACCCCAACCCCCACAGCCCCGAGCCCACCGCCCCCATCCAAAGTGCACCACCCTCGCGTTCAGAATCCACCTCCCTCCATCCAGAGTCCACCTCCCCCCATCCAGAGTCCAGCTCCCCCCATTCAGAGTCCACGCTCCCCCCTTCCAGAGTCCACCTCCCCCCATCCAGAGTCCAGCTCCCCCCATTCAAAGTCCACGCTCCCCCCTTCCAGAGTCCACCTCCCCCCATCCAGATTCCAGCTCCCCCCATTCAGAGTCCACCCTCACCCCATCCAAAGTCCACTTCCTCACCATCCACAATCCACCACCATCCCATCCAGAGTGCACCACCGCCCCATCCATAGTCAAGCCTCCCTGCTCATTTGGCGACACACTCCACCCCTACCTCTCCTTCCCCCCCCCCCCATCGTTTGCTGACAGCCAGAAGTGCACGTGCAAAATGGTTAGGCCTGTGGGAGGAGGGACACACCCAGCGCAGCAGGCGGTGTCAGAGGCCCGGCGAGGCACAGTGTCCATGACGTGCCACATGGGTCCTCTCGTCGCGGTGTGGCGTGTGGGTTTGACGGGGAAGTGTAGGCTACAGGACAGGGTCGCCACAGTGGACGATCTGATTTTTTTCCTTGCCCAACATGCCAAGGCCGCAGTGGAGAGCCTTGAGAAGGCTGCGCTAGCTGCAGGTGAGCTTGATAATTATGGGCGGCAGATGTGGGTGGTGTTTCATTGGGATCTTACCAACAGAGATTGTGGGCCCAATCTTGCACACATCCCACGTGTCATATATCTACCAATCTCACAGTCCTCCAAAACGATGCCAAGGCCACAGCAAAGCTGTTGGAGGGACACAAGAAAGCATACGGGATCATATTCGCGAGCCGTGTGCGAGATGGACCCGCCTCTGCCGCACAACTCCTAGCGCGAACCACTGGGGCTCTCCGTGGGGTCAGATTTGGGTTTCCGCTCTACAAGTGGACAGAGGCCGGAAAGTATAGACTGGCTGAGGGCAATGGATGGGGTGGCGCACGCCAAGGGCAAGCCTACGAAGCACAAAAGGGTAAGGCGTTTTGGATCTTTGGTAGGGGATGCAGTATTGGGATTTGGGAGTCGATGTGCGATGGACGCATGAGACTGCCTCACAGAAGTGGAAAAATAAGTCGTCCACTGTGCTTATGCTACCCTTGCCCACAGATGGGAGTGCTGCAGAGGGAGCGGAGGGCTCCCCATCTTGTGATGAGCGGCATGGAGCGGGCGACGAAGTAGGCCTTACGGTGACGACAAGCGCACCCCATGCGCAACCGACAGAGGGTAACGCATCGGCAGCTCGCGAGGCGCCGGCGAGGTAAGGAGGCAGGCTAGAGTTAGACATTCGAAGCGCATGTTCATTACCCATTCTCATAGCAACATGTGCACATACAACGATGCAACGCACTACAATTATGACATCTGTACTTTTGCAAATGCATCATTTCCCCATGCCCACTTTTGTAATGCGACTTGTCGACCCTGCACCAATGTCGTACCTTCAAACTTGCTTTCCCCCTGCCTAGGGCTTGCCTAAACCACCCCCCCCCCCCCCCCCCGCTGCCCACGTCATTGCTGTGCCCAACCTGTTGCCATATCGATGCACATGTCTAGGCATATGCTTATGCTGCAGCCGTGCCGGCGCTCTGGTCTGATTATGCGCATCCGCCCTGTTCCATCTTTAGGGCACCCGCCACAAGCAACGTCGAGGGGCTTGAGGTCCATCCCCTTCCAGAGCAGAGCGCGCCATGCGCCATTGGGGCTGACCCCCATGCTTGCAGGTGCGAATAGCACCCCATGCTTCCTTATGCCTCGACTCCCCAAACCCACTCTTCCCCCATTGCATTGTGTGCGCGACTTGTCACATGCTCCGTGCACCAATGCCGCACCTTCAAAACCTGCTTTCTCTTCGCCTAGAGCCAGCCTAAGCCTCCCCCCGCTGCCCAAGTCATTGCTGTGCCCAACCTGTTGCCATGTCGATGCACATGTCTAGGCCTATGCCTATGCTGCAGTTGTGCCAGCACTCTGGTCTGATTATGCGCATCCGCCCTGTTCCATCTTTAGGGCACCCGCCATAAGCAACGTCGAGGGGCTTGAGGTCCAACCCCATCCAGAGCAGAGCGCGCCATGCGCCATTGGGGCTGACCCCCATGCTTGCAGGTGCGAATAGCACCCCATGCTTCCTAATGCCTCGACTCCCGAAACCCACTCTTCCTCCATTGCATTGTGTGCACGACGTGTCACATGCTCCGTGTACCAATGCCGCACCTGCAAAACCTGCTTTCTCTTCGTCTAGAGCTAGCCTAAGCCTCCCCCCGCTGCCCAAGTCATTGCTGTGCCCAACCATCATACCAACCTTCCCTTGTTCCCCCTATTCTCAGGCCGCCCTTTTGTGGCCCCAGACTGGCCACCAGACGGACAGTCCCGCCACTGTGGGATCCCGCACCGAGACTGGATGATCTGGATGGGTCAGCGGTGGGCTTGGTGGAGGTCCGGCACATGGTAGGATTTTTCAAGGGAGTTAGGATGGTTTGCATGCATAACGCGGTGTGCGGTGGGGAAATGGAGTTGCGATCGTGGCGTCGGTCATGGGCATCGTGGGGTTTGTATTGGGGTTGCATGGAGTGCATTCACACAGTCGAGTTCTGGACATGTACACGTCGGGATATTGTGGACGCGGCACGAGTCAGGGGTACCAACATGCCAGTGCAACAATCCAGGTTCTTAGGTGCGTTTGCACTGGCAGGCATGGGGTACCAACAGATGTGGGAATTCTGTCGGAACGTTAGCTTGCCGTGCCCTGGTAGAGGCACTTTCTACAAGCACTTGTCAGGCGAGAAAGGCCTTTAGGAAACGATTGTGCGTGAGGCCGATAAGTCGATGCAGGAAGTGCGGGCAGAGATACTTAGGCGCGACGATGCAGGGGATTATGTGTGCGTAGATGGTCGATGGTCACAGGTCAGGGAGGGCGAGTGGTGCACTGTTTCATTCATGGACGAGAAATCGCGTAAAATACTTTACGTCGTAGTAACACAAAAGAATGTAGATGACCCCTCGTCTATAGTGTTAGAGCGTATCGCATTTGAAAGGGGAATGGAACAACTAGCAGCGAAGGGGTTTCGGGTGCATGGTATTATTTCCGATCAAGGAACTACGTTCAGGGGAGCGGCTAGAGATAGGGGGTTGAACCACCAAGTGGATTGGTGGCATGTAAAGCAGTCCCTGTGGAAGTTGTTTCTAAGGGATCTGCAAGATGCGCTACGCGCAGTCATGCCTGTGGGGGAGGCCCGTGTCATTGAGGACCTGTGGGTGTCGAGTGTGGATAGTCTTAGGCAGTGGCTGAGTGCTCATGAGAAGACGAAGGAGTCAAAGGCTGTCCTCAAAGAAACGCTCATACGGCATGCTTGTGCCGAGCTGGGGCGGTTTGAGTTTGTAGCAATTCGGCCAGAGGATGCAAAATACAAGTATCCTGAGCTCAGGAAGGTGCTACGGGTTGGTGGTGACGGCATGGGTGTAGAGGTCCCTATCTCCTATGGCAATATGCTGGATGGTGGCTCTGGCAGTAGGGTGAATGTGGGAGTCGGAGATCGCGTTAACGAGGAGGTGGGAGCTGCGGGTTTTGCTGGACCTGTCACCATGGAGGTGCTGCACTCTGATGTGGATGAGTTGTGGGGTTACGACGGAGATCAGGCCCGCGGGATACGCCCATCATCAGAGGCATCCATGCTGATGGTTCTTGCGCATACGGGGGACGCGCGAGGCGTGCATTTCACAGGAGGGGCACGACCATGGCAAGAGCGACAAGACCTGAGTGGTGAGTTTGCGATGGGCAGCAAGGCGTACGTGGCAGTACGTGATGTATCCCGCATTGTCGTGGCCAAAGACACATACAAACACGCACCCCTTTTTGTGCATCTGCCACCCTCCTCTCGTCATGACACAGGGGAGGTGCCGGTCGCTGCTAACGTTGTGGGTGGCCCTGAGGCCACAAGTACCGCAATGCCGCGAGCTCAACCGGCAAGTGTGCCACTGGAAGTGGTGGATGGCGGTGCTGTACCACGGTGGACATACCGCCGGAAGCGCCCCAGGGTTCGTGCGGCGACAGGGGATTCGGGAGGTTGCTGTGAGGAGGAGGTCTCGGTGGCGCAACGCTTTGTGATACACTTCTACCACGTCATGATGCGGTGCGGTGTCTGCCGGCGGGACGGAGCACCGAAGTCACCCGAGGCGGTTTCGGAGGAGCTGTGCATGGCAGCCGATCATTGGGCGGGCTTGCATGACCGGTGTGCAAGAGCTGGCGAGGCGCCTCGTTGTGTAACCGAGAATTGGGGCAAGGAGAGTGCCATATACACACCCAGGTCGGCGACCCATGTAGCTGTCACGGAATGGCTTGAGAAGCACTGTGGAGTTGAGCAGGTGAAATATTACGTCCACGGGGCATGCAGCTCACTGAACGAATCCTTCCACTCCCTAATTTGCAAGTACGCGCCGAAGCGACTCCGACTCCGTGGGAGCTTCCGCGCGCGAACGGGGCTGGCAGTATTGCATTGGAACACCTGCCAGGAGCGTTTAGTGAGGGCATACGTGACTCGCAACGTTCGGGTGACGCGGATACGGCGTGGCAAAAATACCCGCACACTTGGCCCAATGGATTGGTCATGGGTCGACCGGATCATGGATGAGTGGCAGCGCGAGGGGTTCATTGGCAGGACAGCCGCCACTAGCGGCTGTGGTGAGGATGACGGCCCACGTACTCGGGTGCGCGTGGAGCCGACAAATACTGCAGTGCGGGTGGACTCTGGGCTGTTGGTGGCAACTCCTCCACGCACTGCGAGGCATGCCTCGCAGCCCCATGTGGGTGGCCGGCGCGCAGGTCGTGGCGTGCGTCGGACTCTCGGTGAGTTTTTCGCCATCATCACTCACATCCTGGTGAATACCTCTTACTGCCCATCATCTGCATGGTGCCCCTACACCCTCCTCCCCCCCCCTCCTCCCCCCGCTTCCTCCCCCCTATCCCCGCCCCCCCCTCCCCCGTCCCCCTCAATCCACTCAATCAAGCTTCTGACATTCCCCCCATCCACTACAGGTGACGTCACCAATTACCCCCGCGAAGCGCATGGCTCCTCCACCTACCGCGACCTCCACTCTACGCCATCCATTCAGACTGCCTCACCAAACTCCTCACAACGCCACCGCTAGGGGCAGTTCAATTGCTGGTAGGCGTCCTATGCTCATACAATCCCCGACCCTAGATCGAGGCCCTGTCACTTCCATGCAATCTCCCCGCATACCCCCCCCTTTCGTCTGCTCAATTTTTTGTTTCCGGATTCCCCTTTACTGTCTCTCACCCCCATTCTCTGATGGATCTCTCTCCCTTCCAACACTAATACACGACGATGCTCCCCCCTTCCCCCATCCACACTTTACCCTCAGCCCATCGCACTGCCGTCCCTGCTCTTTCCCCTACCCCATGCTACTCTGCCAACTCATGCCATTGCACTTCAGATGCCACCCTCACCGCTGTGAGGGATGGGCAGAGCAGGGGAGAGAGCGGGGAGCATCGTGGGCTGCCCAGAGGTGGGCAGAGCAAGGGAGAGCTGGGTGGGCAGAGAGAGGGAGAGAGGGATGGGTGCAGCGAGGGAGAGATGGGTGGGCAGAGCAGTGGTGAGAAGGCCAAGCGTGGTTTGAAGCGTGGGATGATGGTCTGTTCTTAAAGAAAGGCAGTGATGGGAGGGGGGGGGGGGAGGGAGAGTGGCGGGTGGCAGTGGTGGAGTGGGTCCACTAGATATTGAGCCAGCATCGGTGCGGCTCTAGCGGGGGTATGCAGTGCGCAGGTGAGAGGGGTACACACCAATGGGGTTATGGCGAGGTGAGCTGCTTGCAATTGTGAGAGGTGCGCAGCGCATGGGTGAGGGGTGTATGCAGTACGGGTGGTGTGAAAAAGGGTGAGTAAGTGCGTGGGTCAGCGGGGTGTGGAGCGTGGTCAGCGAGGTGTGGCGTGTGTGCAAGATGCATAGGCATGGCGCATATGCTCCCAGCCATGTCTGATGGATATTGCGTGGGCAGGTGCTATGTGGAAGTGGCATCTTCACCTCCAAGCCCCTCCTTACTCCACCATTTACCTCCCTCTCCAACCCTTCCCCACTGCAGGAAGTCTCCGGGCACACCTCGCTGCCATGCGTGGAGCCAAGCCCAATACTTGGGCATGAAGCAAAAGTGGAGGCTCCCATAGTGGAAGACTGGGTGGGATAGGTTTGGGGGCGAGGGTAACACGCGTTCCCACTGGCGGCAGCGTCGGTAATCTGGGCGGCGATTGTGGTGCACGCCCGTGGTGCCGTTGGGGTGTTGGCCGGGCGGGGTTGGTGTGGATTATTCTTGTGCATCATAAATATAACCGCACATGTCCACTAACACGGATGCCTTGTGATGGCCACAATCGCTCACTGGCAAGGGGTACAAAACATTTCAAGGCGTGATACTTATATCCATCGGGGGAGGTTATGCTTCCAATGCTCTCGACAGGGTGATATTTATTAATACAACTAGCCTCTTTACATCATCTAGGGGGCTTTACAAACCCACGGTCTATGGCTCTGAGACCTACCAAGCCAGAATGGGCCGCTTGCGGCTGGTCTTATAGAACCACCAGCTCGAAAGAATGGGTGGGCTTGGGTTGGGTGATGGGAGCTTGCACACGTGATGCCTTGCCGAGTGGGTCCTGGATGGCCTGCAAGTGAGATGGAGGAGGAGAGGAGGTGGGATGGATGAGGATACGACAGGAAGTGGATGGGGACGCGGGTGCTGATTGGGGGGCGGAGGATCCGTCTCGTTAAATACAGGGAGGAATGGAGTGGCCGGAGCTATTGACACCAAGGGGCAATTCAAGACGACCAACCCCCCTCCCTACATCCATACCCCTTGACTTCCCTGCTTCCCCCCCTTCCACTGCCCTGCTTCCCCCCTTCCACTTCCCTGCTTCCCCCCCTCCCACTGCCCTGCTTCCCCCCTTCCACTGCCCGGCTTCCCCCCTTCCACTGCCTGCTCCCCCCCTTCCACTGCCCTGCTTCCCCCCTTTCCACTGCCTGCTTCCCCCCTTCACTGCCTGCTTCCCCCCCTTCCCTGCCTGGCTTCCCCCCTTCCACTTCCCTGCTTCCCCCCTCCCCTGCCCTGCTTCCCCCTTCCACTTCCCTTGCTTCCCCCCTTCCACTGCCCTCCTTCCCCCCCTTCCACTGCCCTGCTTCCCCCCATTCCACTGCCTGGCTTCCCCCCCTTCCACTGCCCTGCTTCCCCCTTCCACTGCCCTGCTTCCCCCCTTCCACTTCCCTGCTTCCCCCCTTCCACTGCCCTCCTTCCCCCCCTTCCACTGCCCTGCTTCCCCCCATTCCACTGCCTGGCTTCCCCCCCTTCCACTGCCTGCTTCCCCCCCTTCCCACTGCCATGCTTCCCCCCTTTCATTGCCCTGCTTCCCCCCCCTTCCACTTCCCTGCTTCCCCCCCTCCCACTGCCCTGCTTCCCCCCTTCCACTGCCCGGCTTCCCCCCTTCCACTGCCTGCTTGCCCCCCCTTTCACTGCCTGCTTCCCCCCCTTCCACTGCCATGCCTTCCCCCCCTTTCATTGCCCTGCTTCCCCCCCTTCCACTTCCCTGCTTCCCCCCTCCCACTGCCCTGCTTCCCCCCTTCCACTTCCATGCTTCCCCCCTTTCATTGCCCTGCTTCCCCCCCTTCCACTTCCCTGCTTCCCCCCTCCCACTGCCCTGCTTCCCCCCCTTCCACTTCCCTGCTTCCCCCTTCCACTGCCCTGCTTCCCCCCCTTCCACTTCCCTGCTTCCCCCCTCCCACTGCCCTGCTTCCCCCCCCCTCCACTGCCCGGCTTCCCCCCCTTCCACTGCCCTGCTTCCCCCCCTTCCACTGCCCTGCTTCCCCCCCTTCCACTGCCTGCTTCCCCCTTCCACTGCTGGCTTCCCCCCCTTCCACTTCCCTTGCTTCCCCCTCCACTGCCCTGCTTCCCCCCCTTCCACTTCCCTGCTTCCCCCTTCCACTGCCCTCCTTCCCCCCTTCCACTGCCCTGCTTCCCCCATTCCACTGCCTGGCTTCCCCCCCTTCCACTGCCCTGCTTCCCCCCTTCCACTGCCATGCTTCCCCCCCTTTCATTGCCCTGCTTCCCCCCCTTCCACTTCCCTGCTTCCCCCCTCCCCACTGCCCTGCTTCCCCCCCTTCCACTGGCCTCCTTCCCCCCCTTCCACTGCCCTGCTTCCCCGCCTTCCACTGCCTGGCTTCCCCCCCTTCCACTGCCCGGCTTCCCCCCCTTCCACTGCCCTGCTTCCCCCCCTTCCACTGCCCTGCTTCCCCCCTTCCACTGCCATGCTTCCCCCCCTTTCATTGCCCTGCTTCCCCCCCTTCCACTTCCCTGCTTCCCCCCCTCCCACTGCCCTGCTTCCCCCCCTTCCACTTCCATGCTTCCCCCCCTTTCATTGCCCTGCTTCCCCCCTTCCACTTCCCTGCTTCCCCCCCTCCCACTGCCCTGCTTCCCCCCCTTCCACTTCCCTGCTTCCCCCTTCCACTGCCCTGCTTCCCCCCCTTCCACTTCCCTGCTTCCCCCCTCCCACTGCCCTGCTTCCCCCCCTTCCACTGCCCGGCTTCCCCCCCTTCCACTGCCCTGCTTCCCCCCCTTCCACTGCCCTGCTTCCCCCCCTTCCACTGCCCTGCTTCCCCCCCTTCCACTGCCTGGCTTCCCCCCTTCCACTTCCCTGCTTCCCCCCCTCCCACTGCCCTGCTTCCCCCCCTTCCACTTCCCTGCTTCCCCCCTTCCACTGTCCTCCTTCCCCCCCTTCCACTGCCCTGCTTCCCCCCCTTCCACTGCCCTGCTTCCCCCCCTTCCACTGCCCTGCTTCCCCCCCTTCCACTTTCCTGCTTCTCCCCCTTCCGTAGCATGGAAGCAATCCCCCCTTCCTGCCAGGAGCATGGGAGAGGGGACCATGGGAAAGGGGACCATGGGAGAGAGGCGGACAGGGCAAGCGCGTCGCAGAGCGGCGGTACTATGTGGTGTGACGCGTCGGGCTAGCGAGGGATTGGCGCTGGGCTAGCGAGGGATTGGCGCTGCGTAAGGGCGGGATTGGCGCTGCGTTAGGGCGGGATTGGCGCTGCGTTAGGCGGGATCGGCGCTGCGTTAGGGCGGGATCGGCGCAGCGTTAGGGCGGGATTGGCGCAGCGTTTAGGGCGGGATTGGCGCAGCGTTATGGCGGGATTGGCGCAGCGTTAGGGCGGGATTGGCGCTGGCGAGGATTATAGCTGTTCAGGTCTTTCCGTAGCGCGCCCTGGAGTGCTTGTGTTGCGTGCTGGTTCGGGACTAGCATGCTGCGCGGGGGCGCGATTTGGTACGAAGTAGTTGTTAGTGTTACTGGAACTTGGTTCCGCTACCAGAGACGCACATTTTTCTACTGACATGGTAGGTAAGCACTGTGTTCGCGAGCGAGAATGGCGGGAAGGAGCCATTGCCACTGAGTACAGAGTAAAAAGCAAAAGCTTTGGATCTTGGTGTGGCGGGTGGAAAGGCTTTGCTTGTTCCGTCGCTGGGTTGGGACAGGCGTCGCATAGCACGTCACCTCTCCCCGATCTCAAAATCGCACCCCTCGGGTGTGTATTTGGTTACCGTGTTTCTGTCGCGCCCGTTTTCGCGTGTAGTACAACTCAAAACCTTTGAGTCTTGAGTTTGGTCTGTCCGCTCGCTTTAAGGCCCGCGTCTACATTTGTGGTTGCTGTTTTCAAATTAAAAACATTTGAAAGGAGGTAACCTGACGGACTGAGCTACTTTGCCGCTAACTCGCCCAAACCTTTAAAAACATTTGAATCTGGCCTCGATCACAATTGTGTACAGATTTGGCTCACCCCAGGATTTCGATTCCCCTCCCCCTCCAATTGCGATTCCCCTCCCCCTCTAATTGCGATTTCCCCCTCCCCCCTCCAATCGCGATTCCCCCTCCCCCTCCAATTGCGATTCCCCTTTTCCCCGTCCAATTTCGATTCCCCCTCCCCCTCCAATTATGATCCCCCCCTCCCCCCTCTCCCCAAATTTCGATCCCCTCCCCCTAAAATTTCCTTCCCCCCTCCAATCTTGCAACTCCCACTTCTCGATGCTTGCGAAGTCCGCATACTCTGTCGTCAGTTTTCCAGTATCGCCTCTCTCGTAAGCCAATCACGCAATACCAGGCCGTCAAATCCTAAAGCTACACCACGAACCCCCTCAAATGTAGTCGCCGGCTTTAAGGCCCAGGTCCCAGAAAAACGAGTCAGGTCAACGCTGGTTGAGGCTCGGCAAAGGTTGGGGATGGGGTTTGGGAAGTTGGCGAATCCCCACTGTCGCGAAAACGATTTACGAAACCAAACCCAGGTCGCGAAGGCACGGAACTCGCCAGGACGCTGCCTCAAACTAACCCTGCAAGTTCCCAGCCCACGCACTTGACGAACAGTTGGAGGGGAATGCAATCGCAAACACCTCCACCGCCCTAAACCACTCTGTCCAATTTGTCGGCAGAACTGAAATTCATCCACCACACCTCCCCGTCACCACACCTCAAAAAACACCGAGGCACAGAGACGCAGTCCGACTAAGAGACTAGGGGAACCCATAGTAGGCGGACCGAAAATCACAAGCCAGACTGCCAGCGACGCCACCACTATAGCTCGTATAGGAACAGGGCGGTGTGAGTGGCAACCATTTCAGCAGGCCTCTACTGCTGTACCGGCCTTCCACCCAGCCTAGCCACGACCAACACCACGCGTGAGTCCAACAATATACAATCTGTGCCCGAGAGAGGCCCGCTACCTTTCCAAGCCGCGTGGCCTTCTGTCGAATCTGCATTTCGCCACCCTTTGCCCCTAGTGGCGAGGGATTTTTGTTGCGCACAAGGGTAACGTTTTTGGCTGGTGCGGGGGAGGTTGGGTGACTGGGTTTGGTTCATAATCGTAGCCTGGTTACACAGGCAAACAATGCCGCATTCAAACAGATTACAAGTACCACTGGCAAAATCACAACAAAATTGCAATAAACCACACACATCTAACACCTCAACCAGTTCGAAACATCAAACAGCAGTGCCACCTCAGCGTACCCCATTCTGGTAAGTAACGCCAGCACTTGTCCTCCCAACCACCTCCTCCCAAACTCTGGAAGCTCACTTCACTTGAATTTATGGAGACAAATCCTAAAGCAGAAAAATCGCTACGTTGCCCGCACGAGGAACTTAATGGCGGCACCCATTCTCCGCTAACGCACTTAAGCAGAGCCGAAAGGGTGGCGCATCCACTTAGCAGGTCCGAGCAGACCGTCCATCACCGCCCGGACGCCCTGTTCATACAGCTCCGCGCGGCGGGAAACTCCCGCGATCGACGGTGGGAGGACGCGGCCAGTGCGCGGATGGGGAGAGGGGCTCGCCGGGGGGCCGTTGAGATCGCGGAGGGGGCTCGCCCTCTCGAGCCTGCTCACGACGACAGGGTTACGTATGTCGAAGAGGGCGAGCATGTCACGAGGGGAGATGTTCGTGGCACGGGCGTAGCCAATGAGCATCTCGCACGCCGCCCGCGCCATGCGACGCCGCGCCCGGTCGCCCCGCGTCGCCGAACGCCTGGATGTCGTCGCGAGGCGGCGCCTCCCACGCCTCATGGCGCGGGGGAAAGGGAGACTACTCAGCGAGGGGGTCATCCTCTGCCTCCGCGCACGTCGGCTGCGCTTCGTCGATGGCGACGAACTCCGCCGCCGGCATGGCGGACGACCCGAGTCTGAGGGCGGCGATTTCGGAGGCCGACCCCTCCGACGACCTCCTCAATGCTCTCGTCGGAGTCCTCGTCGGCCTCCAAGCCACCGTCATGCTCGTCTCGCTCCTCCTCGGGCACGACGTCGCACGGGAGAGGAGCTTGCGGGACGTGCTCGAGGAGGGCCGCCCATTCGGCGGGGAGACAACCGGTGCGCCACCAGCACCGTTGGATCGTCCGGTCGCCCACCGCGCACCATGCCTCCCACAACCACTCAACAACGTCCCGCATGCTGGGGCGGAAGCGCGTCAGGGCCGCCGCGGCGCCGTTCTCTCCCCACCGCCGCGTGAGCTCTTCAAGCCAACGCGAGCGGTAGCGCGCTTTGACCATGGCAATTATGCCTTGGTCAAGTGGCTGAGTAAAACACGTCGTATTGGGGGGGAGGTAGACAAGGCGGAGGTTGGAGAGGGTGCGGGTTCTAAACCCGAAGAGGTCCTCCGAAAGCGCATCGGAGGAGAGGAGGGTGTGGGCGGAGGCGTTGTCCACAAGGACGATGACCCGCCTCCCCTCCGCAAACATGGCAGCATTAAGTTGCTCCATGTAATGGGTGAAAAGCTGAAGATGGGGGGGAGGGAGAGAGGGGAATAGAAGAATGGGTAGAAGGGGGAAAGACGGACGGTAAGGCGCGGCGTTGAGACACTAGTAGGAACCGACGCTTGTGTCGTCGGAGCAAGAATTTGCTGAGTGCTCGGGAGTGAGAGAGCAGCAGTTGGGTGCGCCACCAGTGGCGAGGGATTTTTGCTGTGCACAAGGGTAACGTTTTTGGCTGGTGCGGGGAGGTTGGGTGGCTGGGTTTGGTTCATAATCGTGGCCTGGTTACACATCCAATCACATCCCAGCAGCACGTTGCACCCAGTTTCTTAGCCCTGTCCAACTGTATGAGACTGTGACTCGCGCCTCCATCAACGAAAATCTTCAATAACACTCCGTTGATTTTACCCTCCACCAACACAGGATGATCAGCAGTTTCGTCCCCCTTATTCGTCCGGGTCCGGTCGATCGCAGCAATCGGGATCATGACCCGGTAGGGACTGTGTTGCTCGGGCGAAGAAGCTTGCCCGTTAGTAATGGGCCCGGTACTTACTAACGCGACCCATTTTGCCGGCCGCTCATCCGACTTCTTCCCCATAGAATTCTGGAGGGCTATGGATTCTTGGCAGTTGCGTCGGATGTGACCCGGCCGGCCACAGTGATAGCATAGCCTTGTATTTTACGGAGCAACTGCTTAAATATCCACTGCGTCCACCCCCTTTTATTGTGGCGCGCTGTACTGTTCTCGAGGGCGACCTATGTCGTAGAAGTTCGGCCTCGGCTTCGTGAGCGAATCAGCGGCTTCGGCGAGCTGGATGAAGTCTTGTAACCGCTTTGCAGGGCGTTGCAGTTTTATCTGGTACTGTATTTCAGGCTTCAAGCTGCCCATGTACATGTCGACCTTCTCCAATTCCTACATGTAGCCACATCTGTCCACCAACGTCAAGAATGATGCGGTGTACTCGGACACAGATCCCAGCTGCTTCCACATGCGTAGAGTCTCGCGTGCCTTGTCTGGATCAGGAGCATGCTCAAACCGCTTGCGAAGCTCTGCGCACCACGTTGGCCACGTGCGAATGTGGGTCGCACCGAACAACAAATCTGCCTCGTCTTCGTCGCCGAAATTCTTCGGACCACTCGTGCTCTCGTTTTGTGGGAGTTGCCGCTGAATCGACGATGACCTTCCACGACTACCAGGCAGCCCCTTGCAACAGTGTTAACGCGTGGCTGATCCGCTTCTGATCGTCTCTGCCGCTTCTGATGCCTGCCGCGTTAAAGTAGATATTCATGGCGAATATCCACTGCCGCACCGTCACGCCTTTATTAGCTGGGTCGAAAGGAGCGGATTGATGATATCGCACGCCGCCACTTGTTGAGCGCGGGGCTGTTGCCGCTAGTCGGGCCAACTCCAATGGCGACAGTTGCTGCTCACCTGCCTCGCTTCGTGTATCGTCGTCCGGCTCCTCTAAACGCCTTTCTTGCGCCTGGCGAAGTCGCTGGTTCTCGTCGCGGAGGTTGTTGACAACGCTTGTCAAATTATTCAATTGCTCCATTAATGCTTGCAGATTCATGCAGAGTTTACTGCTATAACGAGAGCTTCTGCGGAAGTGCCTGACGCAGATAGAGCTCTCTAGCTCTGTCGTTCTCTAAGGAGAAAGTTGCCTTCAGAATTGTGTGTTTCACTGAGTAGCTTTTGAGAAAGCTTAGGCACACAAATTCACTAGAATCAAGATTACTAAGTATGATATACAAGGCAAACACTAGTACTACCTTATTGAACCCCATTGAACACGGCGAGAACGTTCGCACAAGAACGTTTACATAACTACTTTAAGCTGCGCTTAGCCAAGTCAGCAAATGGCAGGTGAAAATTACTGCGCATGCTTGGTTGGTAATTTTACCCACGTAGAAGTAGTAGTTTTAACAGTTTCGGATATGAAACTGTCAGGTGTTACGCACATTTCCGCAGTGACGAAATGCGCGTCACGTGTTCAATTCTTAATGTCGCAGGTAGATTTTTCCGTTTTTCGGTCCAGATCGGTTCTGAGGTTAACTTACGAATCGCGAATTTCTCGCGATTTCGGAGCGCCACCTTCATCAGAAAAACTAAGTCCTCGTTATTTCTGTCGAAGGGTCGCTCGCAGAAGTGAAGTCCAAGATGAGTCTCTTGCTGCACTTCTGCCGATTTTCGTTTCTGCCGAGGGGGTCGTCACAGAAGAGATAGCCGAATTGCATTTCTGTCGAACTCCCGCAGAACGCAATTGTGCGCGAACAGGTTCTTGCGCCACTCTGCCGAGGTCCTGTCGGAACGCATTTCCGAAATCGTTTCTGCCGAAAGGGTCGCCCGCAGAAATGTCTTCTGCGCGATACTTCTGCAGAGGACATCCCTTCTGCGAATGGTCCCTGGTGCCAAATCCGCAGAGGGTCTTGTACACTCTCAATTCTGCTGCGACCGCTCCTACAGAATCCCAGAAATCTGTAGAAGCCATATGCAGAAAAAGCGCTCCTGTTCTGCTACTCCGACAGAACCGTTTTTCTGCCACCAACGAAAAACTGCTCTTCTGCCACTTCCCGCAGAGCCTCGCCTTGTCGACAAATCTGCTCTTCATTGATGGGCCTTTCTGCAGGGCTCGTGTCCGCAGATTTCGTTGATACGCCGCTTCCGCATACTTCTGCAACCTTCGCAGGATCAGGGCTATTTTCAACAATCCAAAGTTTCCCGGGCAGGGTTCGCAGCAGTCGAGGTGCACTGTTCCTCAACCGTCGAATCTACCGGGGCCATGGCGGTCAGGACGGAGCAGAAGCTAGCGCACAGGCTGTAGTTGTTTCGGCGGATTCGATACAGACACGCGACAACTTGCACACCTGGTCCGTTACAACTCTCAACTGTTAGGAACGCGGGTGGCGCAAAACTATCAAAGCTGCCCAAAAGATCTCACGTAATAAAAACGCAATTCCCGAATCGCACTTAGAAAATGTTTATTCGAGTTCGGAGTTGCCCGAGCCGTGAGCAAAACGAGTAGAAAATGCTAATTAAGGACGCGGTCTTACCGAGCCGCGCAATTAAGCCGATGACATCTCACAAGTGATGGTGCCACCCAGGTCTCTGGAAGTCAGGGTAATTACACTGCTTTGTCAAGGAAAACATGGTAAACTTTTGACATGGCCTTGCTTTAGACGCATTCAC